>OX101740.1:6631925-6841360 GCA_944452665.1 Stenoptilia bipunctidactyla | reverse complement strand
ATCAATATATATAAAACTGTTCCGTTACTGACTGAGTGACTGAGGTACTGAGTGACTGAGGTACTGAGTGACTGAGGTACTGAGTGACTGAGGTACTGAGTGACTGACTGAGTGACTGACTGAGTGACTGACAGACAACGTACAGACGTAACTACTGGGCGTAGAGAGCTGAAATTTAGAACATACATTCTTTAGGGGATGTAGGGGTGCATTAAGGAAGGAATTCCTGAAATTCCCACGGGAACGGGAAATATAGGACTTTTTAGTTTGTATGAAAAATCTTATTCCTTGAGTGTACGGATGTGATACTTGGCATGAAGGTTCTTCAAAGAGTGACTGGTTGTGTTACGAAAAAAATTCCCACGGGCACGGGAAATATATGATTTTTAGTTTGTATAAAAAAAAAACTTATTCCTTGAGTGCATGGGTGTGATACTTGGTATAAAGGTTCTTTGCAGTGGGTGTCTGGTTGTATAGTTTCTGAAATTTACATGAGAAGGGTAGTTAAGCGGATACGAAGTTGCGGGACAAAGCTAGTAATAATCATAAATCGTTTACGGCCACAATTTACTATTGGTAATAAAATGAAAAAGAAGTGTTTTGTGTTTAAGTGTTTTAAGAAGTTACTTAGGTGACTCCTAAATCACACTAGTTTGCGTTCCCTTATACGTCTTGGCTGTCGCATCCCACTTTCTGTTCAGTAAGCAAGCAGTGCAATGAAAACCAGGCAAGACATAATGTTGTGCTTTATAGAAATTTGAGAAGAACTGTTCCTCATACAGAGTAATTTGTTCAGCAATATAAGTTTTTAAACTGGCATGGTCATTAACATTTAAATTATCTTTAGAAACGGGATATTTACCATGTTTTTCATTTATTTTGAGTTCTCGATATTTCGGCACTGTTACAAGCGCCATGATCACGACGGTACTGAAGATGCGGGTAAGCGTGTTTTTATTCACGGGCAAACAAATCTGTCTACCCGCTTTATTTTGCGTTTGGATCTTTGTTTACCACTACTATTGTCACTGTTTTCAAAAACTCAAAATAAATGAAAAACATGGTAAATATCCCGTTTCTAAAGTTAATTTAAATTTGTTCAGCAATCGCAAAAAAGATGTTTTTTCTGAGCGCATCCAACGGAACCAACCTAACCTGTTAGCTGTAGCACAGATATTTAACCCCTGGAGCGCCAGCCCAATATACTAAAGCTTTTTAGCTCGCCAAGATGTACGAAAATCTTATCATCATACATGAAATAACCCAAAAAAAAAGCTACATAATTTTTTTCCTTACTAAACCGTCTATCTATATTGCCGAATATGATTATGTTGTAATGTTTAATTAATTCAGTAATCACGCAATAAAATCACATCTCATTATGACGTCAGAAAAAGCTTATCTCACTTTTTACTAATATTATAAATGTGAAAGTTTGGATGTATGGATGTTTGTTCCTCAACCACGGGAGAACGGCTCAACGGATTTGGATGAAATTTGGCATAGTGATAGTGCACAGTCTAGAATAGCACATAGGCTTTTTATCCCGATATTCCAGGCTTTTTATGTTTTTTTTTATTTAAAACAATTTTTTTTTCGCCTTTATCCGAAAAAAAAAATGCCTCCTTAATGAACAGATTGCGCTTTAGTACCAATAGCCTGTTGAAATTGTTTTCATCCAAATTGGAGCTTTCGATATGGAAGCAGCTTATGTTAATATTGGTGTGATTGTGTTCTTATTATAATTTAAATTTTATTTTATTTAATATTGTCTTAAGTTTTCGCGATTCATACTATTAAATAAAACACTTTTTAACCGGATTTATCGCGTATATTTACATTTTAAATTTTGACTCGACGTTTCGGTGTCTTTGCAGACCCCGTGGTCACGAGCGACTGATAAATCCGGTTAAAAAGTGTTTTATTTTATTTCATTTTTACCTTTGATTGTTATAGTACCGATACCTAATTATTTTTAATAAAACTGACATCGTATAATTTTTGTGAAGACATTTAGCATTTAAGTTACATTATTTTGACATAGTTTAATTTTATTTGGGACATTATTAAGATTTGTTTTTAATTAATTACTGTATTTTATTATTTCTACTGGACTTTTTAATTTCACTAGGGACATTAATACGAATTTTGACATACTATTTGAATTTATAATAATAATGTCGACCGGCTGGTGTAGGGGTAACGTACATTGCCTTGTTTCCCAGGACGGGTTCGAATCCCGGCGGCGGCGGATATTTGTGTGATGAACACAGATATTAGTCGTCAAGTCAAGGATGTTTATTTTAGTTTATTTTCTAATAAAAAAATATTTATTTATTAAATGTTTATATATTTCTTACGAATATCAGTTTTCTAGTATCCATAACACAAGTTCTTTAAGAAACTTAATTTGGGCTAGATAATGTTGTGCGAGTGTCAGAAATATTTATTTATTTATTTATTTAAAATACCATTTCACATTTTTCCTTTTTTCGAAATCCCAGCCTCGAATGGTCTCCAGTGCACAAATCCGCTAAATTCTGGCGCGAGAACGCCATTCGCCTCAACGACCGCGGGCAGGAACTGCTGCGAACCCTCGTGCACCTGCTCGAGAAGTCTAATGACCCCGTCGTGCTGGCGGTGGCGTGCTACGATGTGGGCGAGTACGTGCGGCACTACCCGCGCGGGAAACAGTGAGTCGATCTTACTTCTTACTAATATTATAAATGTGAAAGTTTGGATGTTTGTTCCTCAATCACGGCAAAACGGATCAACGGATGTGGACGAAATTTGGCATGGTGATTGTGTACAGTCTGGAATAGCACATAGGCTACTTTTTATCCCGAAATTCCCGCTGGATTCGTAATTGCGCGGGTAAAACCGCGCGCAACAGCTAGTCTAATATAAATAGGGGCAAACGATACAGCTTGTAAATTTCGAAACCTAAGACCAACCCCGCCGTATTATTTGGAGTCAGGGACCGGAAAACCCCTTTATTTGATTAAGCCTATTGATAGGGTAACCCTATCAAAATCTTACCATATGGAAGTGTAACCCTATTGATATGGTAAGCCTATCGACGTGGTAACACTTTGAATAAAGTTAACTACTTTCGGATGCGCTTACCCTGTGATAGGGTTGCCTATTTATATCTCTTTTCCGCGCATGCTGTTGAATTCGGAAGTATAATTCGAAGTGCGAGATTGAATAGATGGTGATATTTTTGGTAATTTAATTTGATATTCTTAGAGATCAAATTTGCCTGCAGGTTTTAAAACCCTATTGAATCGGTAACCTTCAACAGGGTTTTCGATAGGCTTACTGCTTACATGAAGCTAACTCTATTGATATGGTAAGCCTTAAATTAGGGTAAGTCTTCGATACGGTTACCAAATTGATAGGGTTTTTTAAAACAAGTCTATGAAAAACCCAATCAAAAACCTCTTTAAGGGTAAGCGGTTCCGGTCCCTGCCTCAGTCACGGCAAAACGGATCAACGGATGTAAACGAAATTTGGCAT
Source organism: Stenoptilia bipunctidactyla (assembly GCA_944452665.1). NCBI lineage: Eukaryota > Metazoa > Arthropoda > Insecta > Lepidoptera > Pterophoridae > Stenoptilia > Stenoptilia bipunctidactyla. The sequence continues at coordinate 6,837,841 of OX101740.1, read as the reverse complement.
GGTGATTGTGTACAGTCTGGAATAGCACATAGGGTACTTTTTATCCCGAAATTCCCGCGGGATTCGAAATTGCGCAGGTAAAACCGCGCGCAACAGCTAGTCTAATATAAATAGGGGCAAGCGATACAGTACAGCTTGTAGATTTCGAAACCTAAGACCAACCCTGCCTTATTATTTGGAGTAGGTATACGAATTTAAAAAAGGCAAAACGTCTCTATCACGGCAAAACGGCTCTATCACGGCAAAACGGCTCAACGGATGTGGACGAAATTTGGCATGGTGATAGTGTACCGTCTGGAATAGCACATAGGGTACTTCGGTATATAAAGTACCCTATATATATCTCGGGGAATTTCCGTGGTCGTCTTATCGATTCGAGTCTTTATCGATGGTCCCATGCTAGCCCTGCAGGATAAGCGTGTCGTAGAAAGCGGCAAATCCAAGCGAGCCTTCCTTTTGGTAGGTCCCTATCAGGGTTCGTCTGGCTAATGGCCGCCCTTCATCTAAATCTGCCACGATTATATCACCGTTCTGGTAATATTTTATGAAGAACTAGTTCTTTCCTTAACTTTTATAATGTCATCTTTGACTAAATCTGCACATACCATTTGATGAGATTGAGTTTACTAAATATAAATAAATACGTATATACAGGATTGATTTGTAGTCACGTGCCAATTTTTTTTTTACACTGTAAGTATCATTTATAGAAAGACGACTACTGCAAAAAAAAACATTTTTTACAAGGAAATTATTATATCGGCTAACATATTAAGCAAAGCATGGTAACTCTAAATTAACATCAAAAAATAAAGCCGACTACGCGCTACTACAAAACATCTCGTAATACTACGTCGTAGTATCAACGAAATGCCGCGTCGTAGTAGCTACGTTCATCAACAGCGACTATTTAAAAAAAGTTTGTGATGACGCTAAAATAAGCGACTGAGCGACGCTAAAATAAATATGCATATATGTTTATATTGTACCAAAAAACACATGTAATTTGGCTGCTGACCAAAAAACATATATGTCGGAAAACAAACTAAACGAAAAGAAGCGTTACTCACAAAACACGATAGAATTAATCACTGGACAGTTACTTAGTACCGAGTCTATGGGCTTGGGTATAACCCTGGCTTAGTCACAACAAAATCTTTATTCGCGAGTCCGTTCCGTCAGTTACAATGCCAACTCAATTAATACCGAGTTACTATCGACCGTCAGTCCGAGTTACGTCAGCGCACCTAGCCGTCCTAACCGTATCTGCAGTGCGATCACAGAACTTTATCGAATCGTATATTAACGAATGTTTACGAATGCTCGTATAGTATGGAGTCGGTTGCAAGTTTTGAGTAACATTGTAATTTTTTATTTTACAGATATTTATGAGTACAACATGTTTACAAACATTCAAAATTAACAAGGCACACATTTATTTAAACTGGCCGTGCTGCAATGGATAGATTTCAATTTTTTGTTAAAAACCGTCTCCATACAATACGAACATTCGTTAACAAACGATTCGATAAAGTTCTGTGATCGCACACCTGTCTTGCCATCATCCTACTTCTAGATATACCCGCTGGCGCTGCAATCGAATGTTAAACAGTAATTCATTGCATTTAGCGCCCTCTACGACAGTGCTACCGACATACTTCCGTTACCATGAAGTCATACTAACATCTTAATATCGCCAACTTATTCTTAGCTCCGACATTTTTTTTAATAATTTGTCTTCCTTCCGCAGTATTATCGAACAGCTGGGCGGCAAACAGCGTGTGATGCATCTCCTCAGTCACGAAGACCCGAACGTGCGTTACGAAGCATTGCTCGCCGTACAGAAACTCATGGTTCATAACTGGTGAGTATAGATAAACTACGATAACATGGCGCGCCCCTCCACATTTCTAGGCGCTTCAATGTGTTTGTGAAAGTACCTACAAGCCTCACAACGCAAGTGTGAGTGCTTGGGCGAACATAAAACACAAACTATTGCCCGGATTTGTTTGTCGACTAGTTGTGACACTCGTTAGCTCATTTACTTTAGTATGACGCCGACCTGCATTGTCTATGAAAGTGACACGTGCATCCTGTTGCGCGTTTTGTAAATTATGACTAATTGACCAACAAATCTGGTTTTACGAAACTGCGAAAAAAAAAATACGAACTGAAGAGAGATATTTACGCATACATGCAAAAGCTTTCGTAAGGATAGGAACACTTACATTGAAACAGAAATTTGGAGGGGCGCGCCATGTTATTGTGGTTTATCTCTACATGCATTTATTTTAAATTGAATTATAAGGAATTCGTCGTGGCGCCGCGTTTACTGTGAATCATTCGATATCGCATAAGCAACGTTCGGCGTGGTCGGTACTTGGATGGGTGACCGTCGACCATTAATTTCTCACGGCGACTTCCGTGCTTCGGAGGGCACGTTAAGCAGTCGGTCCCGGGTGCTGTATACTTGTATACAGTAGTCGTTAGAGTTTGTCAGAAGCCATTTCGGCACCCTGAAAATTCTGACATCCATCAACCAGCATTGGGCCAGCTTTGTTTATTATGGCCTAAACCTCCTCGTCACCCAGGGGAGAGACTAATTCCCTGCAGTGGGCTCATTACTAAGAGTTGTGATGATGATGATGATAAGGAATTGACGAAGTTCATTATGAAAGATATGTATTTTATTAACCCCCGTAGTGTGTTTGGCTGATGGTCCTGGGTTCGAGTCCCAACCGTTTGGGAATCTAGCTTTTCTAAATTGGCTTGTGGTGGGCGTATAGCAGGATACCCTAGTTCCGCTATCTATGCAATATCCCTTAGTTCCGGCTGTGCGGTCTCCAACGAATAATTTCAAATATTTAATACACAAACTTAATTGGCGCCACATACAAAGTTCGGTGATCTATTATTATTATTCTGTATATAAGTTTGTATAACGAAGTAATAAATCATGTAATTTGATTGTAAAGAAATCTATTATACAGGGTGACTGGTTTTGAAATCCAAGGCTGTTATAGTTTGAGATCATACATGAAGAGAAAAAATAATAAAAATAGATATTCATTATTTACTGAGTAAACTTAACCGAAAGTTAAAGAATTGGTTAAGCAACACAAGGTTACACTAGCGTTGGCAGCGATCCGCGTGCCAGGTCACGTGCCGTGATTGACTCAGGCGTATGTAAAGTAGACAGTAAGAAAACTTTATTTATTTATGTTTATGGAGTATAATTATGATCAGAATCGAGTACAGAGTGGTCTCCTTCAATATCTAAAATTTGTCACCAGTCACCTTGTATATACCATGCCAGATTCGGGGCGGAGTAGTAATTACATATTAATTGAACTTCGGTATTGTCTAGTTACAAAATATCCACAATATAACAATCCACGTTTTTGCTAAATATATGAAAAATAACGTCACTGATTCTATAATTCTTTTCAACAGGGAATACCTCGGCAAACAATTGGAGAAGGAGCAAAGTGACAAGCAGCAGAGCGTAGTTGGCGCAAAAGCCTAAATAGAAGTATGTCGTCATAGCCATTGTTACATAAAAAATACTATTGGAAATTATACATATTTATAAGTAAATGTTATACATCATTCAAGCTTGCTTAGAATCTGTTTGAAAATTGTAAAAAATGAACTTATGTAAATACAAAAAAAAATAAAATAACTAATTAATGCCATCAATGAATAATGTATTTAAAGCGTTACTTTCGCAATTCAATAGAAAAAATGTAATTGACATTCCTTGGAGTTTTATTGTTGTTATGCAAATAAATATGTATTTATTTAATGTTGTTAGTGTAGAAATTTTTGAAATTGCTTAAATCAGTATTGTGAATAAAATATTATAATCGTGTTTGTATTTTATTCACCTGTATTGGGCTATAAGGAAACAGTTAGACAAGCTTTATTTATTGTAACTATTAAACATATAACTAGAAACACAATCTTTCAATTGACTTTACAAATTTCGAAAAACAGTGCGTGTATTTCAGTAGGTAGCGAGTAAACGATTTACAATACCCTGAAAAATAATTCAATGCAGTAAAATGACAGTTCCAGTGTGCCCACTTTAGGGAAGAAAAAAATTTAGTTGCGGTTTAAGTGAACGAATGGCTCTTTTTATTCAATAATATCGGCAAGCTAGCAAAAATAATTTAACTTTTATGTGACAAAAAGATTACTTATTTCGTAAACCTACTTCCGTGCTTCTAGGATCACTTAATCTAGGTGCATCGGGATTGAGTGATCTTATAAAAAGACTAGCTGACCCGGCAAACGTTGTTTTGCCATATAAATAAAAAAAAAATGTTGGCCGATTCTCATAAATACCGGATAAGCACAAAAAATTTCATCAAAATCGGTCAAGCCGTTTCGGAGGAGTATGGCAACGAAAACTGTGACACGAGAATTTTATATATTAGATAATAAATTCCTGGATTTACCTTGTGCTACATGGCTAGATTTTTGTACAAATTGTGTAGGTACAATTTTTGATACGAAAAGAAGAATGCGGGATGGTGTATCGCCTGTTTAAGTCAACGTTTTGGCACCAAACTTACACTATTGAATAAGAAGATTCTTATCTTCATTTTTCAGCAATTAGATCATTTTTAAAAGTCCGGAGAATACAAAAATCGCAATTTGAATAGTTTTTCATACACAAACTCAATAACCAAACGTAAATGTAGACAATAAACTAAACGAACTTTTACTGTGTCAAATCTGACAACTCAAATGTCATACTACGTCACCCACCTTCATGTTCATTCAATAAAAATCAATCAATAGTGTTTTAGAGTTCGTCTGTGTAAAAGCTTTTTGTACGTGTTTTTATAAACGTCGTCGAAGCATTTTACAGTAGTACAATTCAGTTTCATTTCAACAGTAACAGCCATTTTAGTAATATAAACTATTGTGACATCTATGACATTAACAAACGATTTTTATCACAAGCTCACGTTTACGTTCAAAAGTTGTGTTCAGGATTTCTAACAATACGATGCCAATATTTGAAATGCAAATAACTTATATATCCCAACTTCTAAAAATCTGAAAACTTTTGTCATGATTAACCATATATAATATTTATAAAATATACATGTTTGACATAAAATTGTGAAGTTCCAGAAAACGATACAGAATTCTCATACACGCCTGCCATACTTCTTTATCCATAGATTAAGTATTTGTGGAGATTCAGCATGTAAACATTTTGCTATATCTTCAATTCCTGTACGGTTCATTAACCGTACAGTCTATCGCGCAATGCTGTCCTAATTTGGTCACATGCTGCGGACACGCGTCACGTGGCCCTAACATAATAAATACTATACGTTTAACATACTCAGTGTGCATTATCTTACCAGCCACAGGGTAGACGAGCATCCTCCTTAACTTAACTGTAACTTACAACAATAAACTCAATCTAACTATCTGTGGCGTTTAACTCAAGCTCCAACATCTACAACAACTCTAAGAAAACTATACAATTCCTATAAAGAGTGAAAATTTTTTAGATTTTCGTTTATATATTTTACAATTTTTGATTAAATGTACGTTTTGGTTATATTGAAGACTAAAAAAAAATCACTCAATACAGATGCAAATGGTACCTTATACTACGAAGATTTTAACTGGTATCATTATTTTTGATTGACATTTCGACCCGTCAGTTTACTGCATTGAATTATTTGCCAAGGTAGTATAGAATCTTTCCAACGAAAGCTGGCCAAGAAAAAAGTCGGGAATTTAAAAAATTCAAGATCAGTCAACCCTGGCTTTACGAATTTGATACTATTAATACACACATCCATAACTTCCTCCTTTTTTGAAGTCGATAAATAAATAGTATCAACTTCATTTAAACAGCGTAAGGCCAGGGTTGCCTGATCTTGAATTTTATTTCCCCTTTTTTTTCTGTGTCCATTTCGACCAGTCGGCCTAGTCTTAAAATTAGATGAAAATTTGCCAGGAGTTAGAAGATATTTGTTGCTATTTACAGCCCCTTTCCGGTTATTCCGAACTTTTGCCCTAAAGAATTCACCCTAGGGTAATTAAAAAATGGAATTGACTTTTAATTCTTATTCCGATTTTTCACCCTAGGTACAGTCAGGGTGTCAATTTATAATATGTGTGCAATAATCTTTTTATAACATAAATTGATGTCTTTATATTTTGAACCCGGTTAAACGATGCGGAGTAGCACCAGCCGTGAGAGCCAAAAAAACAAACTGAAGAACAGACAGACTTTTTTCGAGTAGTCTTAGATGGCTACTCCTCCGACCAAATGGCAATGCCGGGGTAGTTCAGGGATTTGTTCTCTCTGCAACATTATTCTTGCTGCACATTAATGACCTTTTAACACCGGGCATTATTGGTTATGCTAATGACAGCACTGTTGTTGAGAGATACGTATCCAATGCGCGAGCGCGCCCAATTGTGCATCTTATTTGAAAATGTGATACCTTAAAGTAGGTAAGATTTGACTTGGCCAGTTTTTATTACATCAGTTACTTATTTTATAAAGTTATTCAATATTTTAATGAAATAATTTTATTTCTGCTTCTAATTTAAAAATATTGATAATAGATTTAGATATTTAATACAATAAACAACTGCTTAAAGCACCAACGAATTCAGGACGTGGTCAGTAAAAGAATTGTAAGTAGTGACAAGTTTTTAAATGTATGGATGGTGACCAGTATTCTTTGAACTATCACGAATATCATTTGTAAACAATTCTACTATAGGGGAGAGCGGGGCTGAAAGTGCCGGGGGTAGGTTGTGCCGACGCAAATATTTCTAAAACGAAAAGAGATAGATATACGATTATATTGCGTGTTGTCATGCCTAACCGACTGGCTCAAGCGGCAGCCATTTAAGTTATGCCAGCGGCACCGACCGAGCGGCAGTGTACGTAGGGAATCTCCGGCGCCACGTAAGTAAATATTTTCGTGTTCATACTTTTTAGTCTCATGCTAGCATTTTCAGAGCTTTTTATATAGTATTATATGCAAAGCATTTCTTGTCTATCTTGGATCATTAAGCATAGTAGTTTTTGCGATTTACGTCGAGTGAGTTTTTAATTAGGAATAAAATATAAAAGTCGTATAAATGGGGTAAAATGTGCCTACCGTTGGGGGCTGCTTGTGCCGCGGCACAATCAACCGCCTAACAACCTTTATTGTTTCAATATTGTTTAGGGTTAAATTCTAACGTCGTAGGGTCACATTTTTAAGGAAATAGGTGTTTCAATTGGTATAATATTAACATCAAATTGTGACCACATTTAACAAATTAAAATTTTACAGAGTAACTAAAAAGAACTGGATGCAGTATTTATGAAAAAAAAAATATGGAGGTTGATTAAATTGAATTCGAATGGGAAAACGATGGGTTCACCAATTATTCACTTCAAACTCCGATTATTGTATTACTAGAATTTAAGTGAGCTTTAGCAAAATAATTAAAATGTTTGCTGCGAAATAATAATTTGACATTATTATTGGCAGAATGCGGACTTACAACCGAAAAACACAAAAGGGGACTATCTACATCTCGAGAGGAAAAGGACAGGACTGCAAAGAACTGTCGATGTAGTTATCCAGGATAGAAGAAAATTAAAAACAGTTGCCCGAGAATTAGAAATTTGCACACTACCCTACAACGATATGTCAAAAAAATATGGAGAGTGTAAGGATTGGGCTCATTTGCAGTGTATTGAAGACAAAGATAGCTTATCGTTCGTTTGTCCTAATTGTCATTCTGAACCATCATCTGAAGAATTATGAAATTTTTTTTAAATAAGTATTTTTGTTTGTAAAGAAACTTGTGAGACTGATTAATAGTTAATGAGAAAACTCTATGACAGTCATAATTAACAAGAACTCTAATTTTTATGACAATAATTATTTAATAATTGATCTCATTTCTTAATTTTTTTAGCTTTGTTAGAAACTTAAGATAAAAACTCTTTTGTTTGGAACGATTAATTTAAAACAATTTGTTTGTATTATTATTATACTAGTTTTATGAACAACCAAAGTTGATTTGTTGGAAAGTTTAATTGATAAAATATTATTCAAATACATAATGTTTCTTATTAATTATATTAATATAGGAAGCTTCACTTCTTAACCTCATTTATTAACGGCACAACCAACCTCAGCTATGGCACAACTTGCCCCCGAACGGGGTTGGTAGTGCCTTTCTGCCATCATTTAAAAAAATATTATTTTTGTTTAAACTATCAAAGGTTTACAAAATCTTTGGTTTAATCCATATTCCACACTAAATATAACTTATGATGAACCATAACTTGTACCTATTGTACTTATTTTTTCGGCTTGGTGTAAGGATTAATTAAAATCGGCACTTTCAGCCCCGCTCTCCCCTAGTTCTAGTAGGTACAGAATACAGATAATATACCTGCTCAGCCATGCTCGCACACTCGCTCAACGTTATAGCTCAACCTCGGAGCAACGGTCTTTCTGTACCTAAGGTTAGTTTGTACACGTCTTGAATCATTATTAGGTTTTTAAATTTAGGGACCGAAATAGCTTTGACTTTTCTTAAAAAATTGCTGTCACCGGTTGCTATTGTGGAAATAAACACAAAATTCAAAGAAAGACTTTTTTCTTATTTTGTGCCATTTAATATTGATTTTAAATAAAATATCACCAACTTAGTAAGTAGCTGGGTATTTGATAATGTGCGCCAATTATAGAAAACAAGCGTAAGAATACAAATATTTTGATTCCAAGCACATAGCAATAAGAATACATAAAACCAATTCTAATAGTTTCCACATTTCTTTTATCATTTCAAGGGCGGGAATCTTATGAATGCTTCTGGATTATTATCCATAGTGGTGCAGGCCATTGTCTTGGGATACGGGCGGGCATACTTCGGGGGTATAGGTTCGATGTCAGGCAGAGCTCCATACGCCAGTCGTTTGAGAGCTACATTTCGGTTCCTGAGTTCAACCACTTCTTCATGAATGCGTAGACGTTCTGCGTAAAGAGATGCATTGAATAATAAAAAGCTGTGATTAAATAAAAAAAAATCAGAACACGGCCAAAAAACCAACTACACGGCCTCTATAAGCTAAACTTGTGTTTTGTGATAACATGTAGCGAACTAGCATCGTCACCCAGAGGAGAGACTCATAGCCCTGCAGAGGGCTCATTACACGGAGTTGTGATGATGATGATGATGATGAATTACTCTTAAATAACTGAAAATATGCTAACTAAAATCATCACCCGACCAGGAATTTTACTTGGGACCTCTCGTTTGTCGGACGAGTGCTCTCCCACTGAGCTACCGGGGTCTGGCGACAAGTCACGAAATTACTTAGCATACTTTTTGTTTTTACGTTATATTGCTAACGTAGCTCCATCTAATGGATAGCTTTGTAGCTAAACTATTTGTATTTGAACTTTATTTTCTTGACTTTGAACTGTCAGTTAACTGCATTGAATTATTTGCCAATGTACATAGATAGGTCCCCCGCGACGGAGTCTTTATGCTCTAATCCCATACCAACGAGTCGATAATGCCATCTATCAATTGAGCCCATGTCTCGATATTTTATAGAATTTAGATAAAATTACATGCCACACAAGCACAGACGTCTATGAACTTAAAATAAGCCAGTAGGTGGCAGAATATGTAACAGAAATTACCTTGCAACAAAGGCAAATAGTTATTCAGGCATATTAAAAGGGCGTCCCAAAATTTATCCTTCTCAGGGGTATACATGTTCTTCCATTGATTCCAATATGTTTCTATATCTTCTTCTGTGAGAAGCCGCGACGCTGTCATATGGTCTGGAGGTTTCAAATCATCGCTGTAAATATGAATGTAAAATAAGCGGACTGCATAAAACTGAATAAAAAATAGATACTTAAAATGCCCAGACAATCACACCAAATACCTACATGGCCCCAAACTAAGTAAAGCTTTTGATATGATATACCATATAGCAAACTAGGGGGGACAGGTGGGTCACTTTCGAAATTCGAGTACGTGATAGTTTAAGATCATACATGAACAGAAAAAATAAAGTAAAAATAAATATTAATTGTTCACCGAGTAAACTGAACTGAAAGTTAAAGAATTCATTACGCAATGCATAGCGTAATACCGACAATAGATACTTAGCGGCCGGTGGTGTGCGTGTGGCGGGAACACTACTGTTGCGTGTTGACTGAGGCGGCGCGTCGGGAAAAGGGTGATAATGTCTCTTTATTTATTTATAGGGAATGCTGGTGAAAAATGAAGTACCTGCTTTTATTACAAAATTATGAAATCGAGTAGAGAGTACTCTCCTTCAATATCTAAAATATGTCACCAGTCACCCTGTACAGATAGACACCCAAACCCGGAAACTTTTGTTGTTGTTCCGTGCGGGAATCGAACCCGACGCGCCTCACCTCACGATTTAAGAAACTAGTAGCCGCTTAGACCGCTGCGCCACGGACGTCTCAGTAGCATTTTGCTCCAAAGAAAACTGATCGGAGCAAAGATAAAAGATAAAGGCAGATACACGATATTTGCCATGTAATAATCGTAAAACCTCTCGTGACCCAACTACCCCTTGCTGAGAAAAGAAACTTTGCTGAGCATAAGTAATTGTGGAATATAACCTTATGTCGAAGTAACAATATGAGTTCCTTATATGCCTGTGTGCAATTTAATACTACAAACTGTACAGGCAGCACTTATATTTTTTTCAGGTAGTTAAGTAAGTAGGTAGTTTTAATTTTAAGAAGTTATTGTTACGCTATATTTTTTATAAATTTAAAGTTTCCTGTTGTAAATATAATTCTATATGGATTCCTTTTAGATATTTATTTATTTTATTTATTTACTCTTTATTGCATACAAATTACAAAATGGATTACAAATAAGAAGAATTATATGTATCTTATTGTATAACAATTGGCGGTCTTATCGCTATCAAGCAATTTCTTCCAGACAACCCGGGTTATAGAACTGGTGAAATACGAGTTGGGATAAGGCATGCATAATTTAACTATAAATACACTAAATAAGAATATACACAAATAATGTGCTATGATAGACATACATACATAAATATATAAACGCTACATATATATATATGAAGTTATAGGTTAAATGACTTCATCTGCTGACTGAAAATGCAGTTTTAAATGTTTTTTGAAGTTTAGAAGAGAACTTGCAGATTTGATCTTAAGAGGCAGCTCATTCCATAGATTTACTGCACGAACCATAAAAGACTTTCGTAAGTAGTCCGTTGAATGTATAGGTGTACTAAGCATAAGGTTATTAGTTGATCGTAGATTACGCTCATGTTGAGCATGGCGATATTTAAAATGCTGTTGAAAATAACTTGGCATGATGGGATTGAACAGAATGCGATACAGGAGACAAAGAATATGAATATTCCGGCGAGAGCGAATAGGAAGCCACTTGAGCTTAGTGCGATATTCAGATACATGATCATATTTACGCAATCCAAATATGAATCTTATACAGAGATTTTGAAGGCGCTCAAGCTTGTTTAGTTGGTCTTCGGTGATATCCAGATAGCAAACATCTGCGTAGTCAAGTATGGGGAGAAAAAGAGAATGTGCGATTGATATTTTGGTGGGAAGAGGCAAAAGATTACGCAAGCGCTTGAGTGAGTTTACAGCAGAAAACATCTTCCAGCTCACTTCATTCATCTGGGTATTCCATGTCATAGTATTGTCAAACATCAGACCTAGGTTTCGGACACTCCGACTGTATTCGATTGTGACTGAGTTAATTGCAATTTTGGACAGAGTGACCAGTCTATCCGATTTACTAAATTTGGACTACCAATTATTATAGTCTGCGTCTTAGAAGGGTTTAACATTAGACCATGCTGCGTACTCCAAGACATTATTTTTGAGAGGTCTAAATTGACAGCATTAATTGTTTGAGATAAGATATCCAAGCTACACTGAAAGATATTTGAACATCGTCTGCATACATATGGTAGGACGAAGAAAGTTCTTGAGAAATATTATTTATAAAAATAGAGAAAAGGAGAGGAGACAACACGCCACTTTGTGGGACTCCTGCATGTACTTCGGCCCAAGAGGAGAAAGAATCTCGTGCAACTATACGCTGCCGGCGTCCACACAAGTTGTTACGAAACCAATCAATTACCGATGGAGATATGTTAAGCGAGCGCAGCAACTCTAACAAAATGTCAAAATCAACTATGTTGAATGCGTTACTGAAGTCTAATAATGTAAACACGGTGAGCTTTTTATTTTCCATGCCATGTCTAATGTCATGTGTGATTTTGGTCAAAGTGGTGACTGTACTGTGTCCAGATCGAAATCCGGATTGGTATGTGTTCAAAATATTATTATTCGTAATAAATTTAGTCAATTGAAGGTGGACAAGACGCTCGAGAATTTTAGATAAGAAAGGCAGTTTGGAGATGGGTCGGATGTCATTGAAAGAAGAAGGACTAGTTTTTTTGGGTATCGGAATTATCTCGGCATCTTTCCATAAAGTCGGAAACTTGTTCGAAGAAATAGACTTGTTAAGTATAATAGTAATTATTGGTAAGAGGAGATCTTGCAGAAGAATTATCATTTTCCGACTTATTAAATCTGACCCGATGGCATTGGAGGCTATGGAATTAATTGCTTTCTTAACATCACATTCAGTAAATTGATTAAAAGTAAATTGTTCATAGGAAGGCACTGGCAAAGCTGAAAGTCGATTTAACGTTTGGTGTTTTGTTTGGGCTTCAATAATGCCGGGAGATGTGAAATGCTTGTTAAGTGCATTAATATCAAAGTTATTAGGAAGATCTATGTTTTTATTTTTGCCAATACCTAAGGTTTTGAGGAAATTCCAGGCTTTTGCCGGATTTCCCTTCGAAACAGAGTCATGAATATGGCGTCTTTGTGCGTCCCTACACATAGTATTACAGCGATTGCGCAACATTCGATACTTTTCCAAATTTATAGCGGTAGGATTCTTTTTATATTTTAATCGAGCATTATTGCGTTTTTTCATATATTTTTTTATTTGTTCAGTGAGCCAAGGAGCAGGAAGATGCTTTATTTTAACAGGTCGCACTGGTGCATGCTGATCGTAAATTTGAACGAGTAGAGAGTTAAATATAGCAATCTGATCATCTACGTTTTCGGCATTTACTACAGCACCCCAGTCGATTTCCTGTGCATCATGAATTAAATTATCTAGATCTATACCACCAAAACATCGCTGCAGAAGCTTACTTTTCTTGGCTTTAGGAGTTTTAATTTTGTAGGAGAGGAAGATCAGATCGTGATATGAGAAAGCACTTGCTTCAGTTTGCCCATGGGTTACAACGTGGTCTAAAGAGGACACAATCATTAGATCTAAAAGAGAAGGGGCAGAGTTTGGAAAGAAGTGTGTCGCACCGAACGGGAGAATATTTAAATTACTTGCCTTGACTACGGACTTAAGTCTCTGCGAACGAGTGTCGTTCTTTAACAAACAGGTATTAAAGTCGCCCATGACTATAATGTGTTCATATAGGGGAACAAATTCTTCGAAGATTTCTTCCATAGTCGAAAAATAATTTACTGTACAGTTTGGGTTATACATTGACTTACTTTGACTTGACTTAAGTTCCTATGTCCCCTAGTTGGGGCAGAGGGCTTCCACAGTGCTTCGCCATCCCGCTCGGTCTTGAGCTTCGCGCTTCATTTCGCTCCAGGTCTTCCCTATCTTCGTCGCCTCTGTGATGATCGTCCGCCTCCAGGTCTGTTTTGGGCGGCCACGCTTACGCTTTCCTTGGGGATTCCATTCTAAGGCTTGCCTCGGTATATGTTCAGGGTCCCTTCGCAGAGTGTGGCCGATCCAGTTCCACTTGCGGTGTTTGATTTGGTGGTCAATCGGAGTCTCACCACAGCGATCCCACAGTTCAATATTGGAGATTTTCTCGGGCCAGTAAACTCCGAGAATACGACGAAGACAGCGGTTGATGACGACCTGTAGCCGGTGCGAGATGTCTTTAGTAACCTTCCACGTCTCGCATCCATACAGCAACACGGGTTTGACGTTGGACCGGAATATCTTGAGCTTAACTCTCCTGGTCAGTTGCCGCGATTGCCATATGGGGCGGTGCTGTGCGAAGGTTGCCCTTGCCTTGGCGATTCTGGAAGTTATGTCCTCTTCGGTCCCTCCAGTTTCCGACACAACACTACCGAGGTATGTGAATTTGTGGACTCTCTCCACATCCTCTGTGCCAATACGCAACGGCAAGGAGCTCGTTGCGCCGCACCTTATTTCCTGGGTCTTCCGAGTGTTGATTCTGAGCCCTGTCTCCTTTGCCTCTCGTTGTAAGTCGTCTATCTTGGCTTGCATGTCGGCGCGTGTATGACTCAGCAAACATAGGTCATCGGCATAATCCAGGTCTTCCAAGACACTGGAAATTCCCCACTCTATGCCGCGTCGCTTGTTATTTAATGTTTTTCGCATGATGCCATCGAGAACTACGAGAAAAAGGAGAGGCTAAAGAAGACATCCCTGTCGTACGCCCGCATGTACCGGTATGTCCTCCGAGATGAGGCCATTGTGTGTCACTCTACAAGAGTAATTCTTGTAGATGGCCATAATGATGTTGATGATTTTTTTGGGGACTCCAATTTCACGCAGTCGGCTCCAGATGCAATTCCAATTAAGCGTATCGAAAGCTTTTTCGAAGTCCACAAAGGTCAAATAAATTTCCCTCTGCCATTCTGATGCTTGTTCGAGAATTATGCGCAAGGTATTAATCTGGTCCGTGCACGATCGGCTGGGTCGGAAACCTGCCTGCTCTTTGCGAAGGAGAGGTTCAACGGCCCTCGATAATCTGTCTAGTATTATCCTGCAAAGCACTTTAGACGGTATCGAGAGCAAAGTGATGCCCCTCCAATTGCCACATTCACTTAGGTCGCCTTTCTTTGGTACGGTGATGAGAAGGCCTTTATTCCAGTCGTCGGGTAATTCTTCTGCTAACCAGATCTTTTGTAGGAGAGGCGTCAGCGCGTTCGCGGCGGTGGCTACGTCAGCTTTCAGCATTTCCGCCGTGATGAGGTCAACTCCTGGGGCTTTGCCGTTCTTTAGTGATTGGATGGCTTTCACTACTTCATCACTATTAGGGGGAGACACGTCAATATCGATACCTTTCGCGGGCAAGCTTGATACCGGTATTGAGGCAATGGGGTCGTTCGTGACTCGGAAGATCTCCTCAAAGTGCTCTCGCCATCGTTGAAGCTGCCCCTCTGATGTCACAATGAACTGGCCTCTTTTATCTTTTAAGGGCTTATTCCTCTTGTTACGTTTTCCAGCTAAGGTCTTCGTTGTTTTGTACAGCTCTCTGAGATTCCCAGAGTCGGCAGCACGTTGGGCGCATTCTGCTAAACTATCCACCCTTGCTCGCCGATCACGACGGGTACTGCGGTAGATGTTTCTGCGTATCTGTCTATACTGCAGCCTCAGGTCTTCACGCATCGCCGAATCGCTGGTTACCAAGAGTTGCAGATGGAGTCTGCGCCTTTCTTCTATGAGGTTCCACGTTCTTTGTGACATCCAGTCTTCGCGTGTATGTGTTTTGTGTCCAAGAACGACGGAGCTGGTCTCTAAATAGGCCATTTTGATGTGATTCCACTCCGCGTTGACAGAAGTAGTAGAGTCCGTTACAAGGGCGGAGATGGGTTATACATTACACCTAACAAAAGTTTTGTATTCAGTAACGTGATTTCAACGATAAGGTATTCAGCTGTGTTAGGTGATCCCGATGTACAATTTGAAGTCTTTAGTATATTGTAAGGTATATGGGATCGTAAGTAAATAGCCACTCCGGCTCCTGTACGGTGGGTACGGTCATTACGGAGCATATGATAACCGGGCAGGGTATAGGAAGTCGTTGGTAAACACGGTTTCATTCATGTTTCAGAGACGAGAATTGCGTGAACATTCATACACTCGAAAGATGCTAGCATATCGGAGTAGTGTGCCGGAATACTCTGGGCGTTGATATGAATTACATTGAAATTTTTCAGTTGACCTGAGAATTGTGAATCAAGATATTGGGATAATGGTTGCCTGGAAGAAATTGCTTGTCAGATATTATTATTAATAATATTGTCTTAAGTTTTCGCGATTCATACTATTAAATAAAACACTTTTTAACCGGATTTATCGCGTATATTTACATTTTAAATTTTGACTCGACGTTTCGGTGTCTTTTCAGACCCCGTGGTCACGAGCGACTGAGGTGTCAAGCGTCGGATTGATAGATTGAAAAAAAAGTTATACATCATCATCTCCATCTGTTTCTCAGTACTTAAGGTTTGACTCTGTGAAAATTTTATCTAGAGAGAAGCATTACATTCCTAGAATGATCAGAGAAGCGATTGAAATTAAAAAACACCCTAATTTCAATAGAGAAGATGGTTGGAAACTATCACCGACATGGGACCCTATCCTGAAAAACATTAAATCTAACATCCAGCAAGCTGCACGACCTGTAACTCAAGATACTGTCAGCTCGTTTTGTGTCAATCCCGAACGCTACGCTCGAAGACTGAGAAACAGATGGAGATGATGATGTATAACTTTTTTCAATCTATCAATCCGACGCTTGACACCTCAGTCGCTCGTGACCACGGGGTCTGAAAAGACACCGAAACGTCGAGTCAAAATTTAAAATGTAAATATACGCGATAAATCCGGTTAAAAAGTGTTTTATTTAATATTATTATTAAGATACATCTTTAGATAATTTCATTTCCTTTTGATATTCATTAAACTTAGGGTATCTCTCATGATAATTTGTTTAGTTAGAGCTTTTGCGAAGATCGACGTACCTAATAATCTATCTTTTCTTTTACTGGAGGAAAACGTGCAATCATGTCCCCGACCGCCCAAGGGGGAGCGGCGGGGTATGTGAGGATGATCCGACAGAGGGCCGGACCTACCCACTAAAAACCTCCAGGTGTACCTTATACGCCACCTTCGCTGCCCCCACTCAACGAGGACAGGACGGATCGCGTCGATCGTCCAAGCTCCGTAAGCGGACGCGGCAAGGGACTCTTCCCATCCTCTGAGGATTGTCTTCCTGGCACTCCTGCGGACGCGCGCCACCTCTTCGGGACAGGGGCGCTTGCCCGCATCCCTCCTACCGGCTCGGTACTGGTAAACGGCACCGAGGCCTAATAATCTAGCCTAACCTAACTTACTTGAACTAATAATAATTGAACTTAATATATTACATTATATAGTCAATACAGATATTGACACAATATTTACACTGCAGAAAAGGGCTATTCGTGGAATGTATAAACTTGGAAATAGAGAATCTCTTCGAGAAAAGTTAAAATGTAGTTGAACTTGTGCTTTACCTAGTACCTACTACCTAGTGATGTGTCTAGTTTTTTCTTTTACTCAAATACAAGGTTGTCTGGTAGAGATCGCTTTACAGCGATAAGGCCGCCTCTTGTGCCTATATGTATGTTTTTTTGATTGTATTTTTTTTTCCTTTTGTAACTGTGTGACATACTGGTGACTGTTCCACTCACATATTTTCTTGTCAAGACAACAACAAGAACGTCATGCTCCCTCAGGCGGCATGACTAGTGGTAGCGTCGGGTATCGGGTCACCCTCTTCCCTAAAATATGGTTGAAGAGGGTGATGGCTGGTGCTTGCGTTATACTCGTGAACAGGTGCTACTAGCGGTCCCATGTCGTTTTGCTAATGATACTAAGACTATTTTATTCCATTCTTGTTCAAATACTCTGGACCCAGTTTGTCATGTTCGTATTGTGCACCCATAGCTCATTGCACCTATTATGTAATGCAATTTAGTAGTGCCATGACATTGGCTCTCACAATTAGCTGTCTTGTATTTGTCTTTTTCATGTCACGGTAAATTTGTACTGTACCTATTTGTATTAATTTGATAATTCTGACTGGCTTTTTTTGTCTCTTGGTCTACTGTAATCAACAACTATCAACAACTTGTTAAAGCCGAAGTATGTGATGACTGATGACTGAACTTTTTGAACTTTTTGAATTTTTTTTTGAAAACCAAAATCCAGATTATTGATTTTTTATGAATGAATCATGGATTGAAAATTAAGATTCTATAGGTATAAAAATCCACTAATAGTATCGGTTCAGCATACCAAATCCAGAAATCCTTCAAATATAATTGTCTTAATAGGTACTTACAGAATCTCATTCAGTTTTTTTTTCTCTGGTGGTATAAATACTGCTATAAAATCTGCAAGAGCTTGCAAAACCTGCATCGGCTCAATCTCTAACAAATGTCCCACTGGAAATAAAGCAAAATGATGACAGCTTAGTAATAGAAGTTAGGTACCGTCGTTACCCCTGACTTCGCCTAGTACACCAAACTTCGCCTGATTTTGAAAAAAAAGGACCACTGAGAAAAATTACTGATTATAATCTCGTAAAACTTTCAATAAATTGTTTGCAATTTAAGTGTGGCAGCACCATAGAGGTCATTAGCTGCTAACTTAAAGTGTGTTTCACAGTTGAGACAAAATATTAGGTACTGGAGCGGGTGAGCATTTTTTTTACACTTTCCGTCACAAAGAAAATTTTTTTTTTTTTTAGGAAAATATAAATGTATGGCTCTGTTTGTTTGTACTATCTATGCTATAATTAATAATGTTTAGTTTCTTATAATAATTCTTTATATAAATCGTGCTTTTCCACCGTTATGATAGTAAATTCAAACTAAGTACCCAGGCGAAGTTCAAGCAATACCAGACTTCGCCTACCTTTAGTGATGGGGAAAAAATCGATGTTCTAGCACGAGTCGACAGGTAACAGGTATAAAAATGAATTCAAATTTTAAAATAAACAAAAGGAAAATCTTTTGATATCAATATTATTTTTCTTTTTACATTCATTGAGCTTTACTTCTTATCGATAATATTTTATTTTATATTTTGTCACATCCCTAGACTAAATTGCTAATGTATGAAAATTTTCATAAACAAAAGTTGCAAATTTCAACATCTTGTTACTCGCAAAGTATTGCTCGTAAGGTAAAAATGTATATGACCAAATCAGTAGAAATGTAGAAACTTTCGTTAGTAGCAATAATCATGCTATTTTTACAGATTTTCGAGACATGATAAAACCCCCACCCTCCAGGACTTTTAGTGTGTTAATCTGAACTGCACATGGTATACGTTGTTCAAAACTACACGGATTATTTCCCCTGTTTGTCTATTTTTGGCTTAATTTGACTGGGCTATATACTTACTTGGGCACAGGAACGGGTTGATCATAGGTTTCGCCTCTGCCTTCGCCTGCTGTGCGTGTGAGACGGTGACCCCACGCCCACGGCGCACGTTTACATTGCTGCCTCCTTCTGTCGTACTGCCCAACTTCGTAATATTCAAATCTGTAAATGTTGGCTGGAATATTCGATGTGTCCGACGATATTAGTGTGTAGGGTGTGTAACCGTTCTTTGGGTTAAAACTGTGGTACACGGACGCGGTTCCGTACGAAAGTGCTCAGTCGCGTCACGGTAATATTATATGCTTATACAGTGCTAGCTGTTGCGCGCGGTTTTACCAGCGCGATTTTGATTTCCACGGGAATTTCGGGATAAAAAGTAGCCTATGTGCTATGCCAGATTGTACTCTATCACTATGCCAAATTTAATTAAAATCAACAACCATCCATACATCCAAACATTCACATTTATAATGTTAGTAAGATTGTAACTCGGTCGCATCTTTGAAATAAATGCCTACAACCGCGCGGTACATATCCCTTAATGCGATAGGGCTGCTCGCCTTCAGCATCTTAATTACATTTTCCTACTTTGTGTTAACTTATATTTAGTTTTGTGATTGTAAATATATTAGCTAATTGAACAGAAGTGTTCAATAAAAATGCGCTTTGTGTCAAAAACCATGTTTATGTTTGAAAAACAAATCGGTCTTATAAGTTAGCGCCCGCAAAATACTTGCACCTCGACTGTGCTGTGACGTAAGAAATGCATTATTACATTCTAAAGGTACCGATACACGGTGACATCGACACCGACACTAGTGTCGACACAAGTGTCAGACGCGTCCACACGGTGAGCAATTTTTAGTGTCGACACTAGTTCTGAGAGCGAGTGTCGCGGTCGAAGTGTATTGGCCGTCTACACGGAGCGATGCGCAATTCAGTGTCAGACATTCCATCGCCATGAATCAATATTTACGGACTAAGTTAAAATTAAGAAATGAATATGTACTATTAATTTTACATAACCGGGAATCAAACCTGGTCAAAATATCGTTTGCATTTATGAAAAGGCACTTTTTATTTAAAATATGACATCAGTTGCAAAAAATGTATTCCATTTTCAAATTTCAAATGAAATGGCACGCCTGCTGAATAAATGCGTTCTAATTAACCGACTTTTAAAAAGGAGGTTATCAATTGGACCCGTAGGTATCTGTCCCTATGTATGCTTAGATCTTTAAAATTACGCAACGGATTTTGATGCGGTTTTTTTTAATGGATAGACTGTTTTTTAAGGAAGGTTATTATGTATAATACATGCATTATATAGTAGAGAAACACTGATATTAGATGTTTCTAATGTGATGTCGTAAATAAGCAGGTTCTTTTTCGCTTATATTGCAAACGCTGGCTGAACCTTACGAGATAGACCAAAATGATGTACAACAGTATTGTCCACCTTAAAAAGTTCAACAAAAAAGTTCGCGATGGTATATGTCTATCTGTGAGGGATAACCCACCATAAACATTTTTATCCTTTAATAAAAAATGGTTATTTAAAAAGTGATTTTAATCAACACAGCATTCATTCTTATCCAATTAAGTACCTTTAATAAATTGTGCATTTATTATAGATCAATATGCTTTTTACAGCATGGAATTTAAGTGAATATTTCCGAAGATATTACAAATTTAAAATGCAGGCGCGTTCTGCCGCCATGTTGCTCTAGCTAAAAGTTTCGCGCACGACCGAAAACCGCTACACTGGTCTCAGACACTGCGCACGTCGCGTCTACACGGCGGCAGCTAGAGCGACACCAAGCTAGAGCGCCCCTAGAGCTGCAACTGAGTGTCGCGGCACATGACACACACGGACACTCGGTGTATACACTGAGTGTCAAGTGTCAGGTGTCGTCGTGTATCCGTAGCTTAAAGTATAAAAAATCCGCTTTCTTGTCTATAGCTGTCTGCAGCGCGACCACAGAGTACTTTAACGCGCCTGTCTGCTTGCCAAGATCGAGCCGTGCGAACATTGCTCGCGATTCGTCCGTTTTTATGAAGTTGGTATAGATAGGTAATATTATCTACCATAGTCGCGTGTCCCCGCGCGGATATTCTGTATGGAACCGCGCCCTCGTAAAGCATTTTTAGCCCTAAGTACCGTTAGTCTCGTACGAACCTTGCGCGTCGCCAACTTTCTGTAATATTTCCTCAGCTTCAGCTAACAACAGTTTTTCTTCTTCTGTTGCTTCACCACTCCTATGAAATAAAATACAAATAAAACAATCTATGCATACAATTTGGAATGGTAAAGATATATTCAGTTATTACAGATAGAGGCTTCTACACTTAGGCTGCAAACTGGACGGCAGCGACAGCGGCGCGGGAAGCGACGCGGGGAATCTGGGCCGTTCTCGACGCCGCCAGCGGGCGCTCGAGCGATTTGTCGCGGTTGCATACAAACTCAATACTTCATACCGTGTCGCGGAAATCGCTGTTCACGCCAAGGACTGTATACCGGTATGAATTTCTGTACATTTGTCATACCGTTAAATTAGGTGTATTTAAAAATAACAGTACAGGAATTCATACTGAAATAATTCTTGTACCTTTTTTATTATTGTAGCATAACTGATTTTTTTTTAGTTAACTGAAATTTTCCGGTATTTATATTAATATTGATATTAAAATTTTATTTTTAAATAACTGTTGAATGTTCGTTAGTTTAGTTGAAGCCTATGAAGCGTAGGTACATATGCTGACCTATACATTTCGGTACATGAATTAAATAAGTTAAAATATTTCTGTACTTAAAACATCTACAGAAATTAATCCGGTATACATTATTTGGGTACTGATATAATTAATTTAGATTTTAATAACTTGTACAGTTATTGTGTTTGATGAAGCAGTACACTAATAAGGGTACTGAAATTTTACAAGTACTATTTAAAAAATTTATACCGATAGGCAGTCCCTGGTTCACGCCGCTGCCCGCGCCGCAGTCGCTCTCGCTGTCGCTGCCGTCCAGTTTGCAGCCTTACGTAGGAGCCTCTAACTTTACTTTTTGGTGACAAATACCATGAAGCATGATATCGTTTTACCGTTAAGTGAACATTAGGTCGAAAATGATTGCACACGGGCTTAGGAAGAAAATGGCTCTTCATAAAAAATTGCCGGAACATATCACCATTCACCGCTGGAGCGTTGATATTTGTTGGCAGATTGAAATAAGAAGGTTAGTTGCTGGCCAGGCGATCCTTGCTTACACCAGCAAACGGGGTTCTCATGGATCAGTCACCATTTACGACACGCTCATCCACGCTTGGTAGGGCTATTCTAAGCACTAATTATTATTAGAAAGTATAATTAGAGGTGGAATAATCCTACAGAGCACGCCTCTTAATCAATTTATTGGTCTTCATTATTCATTTAATGAACATGGTATCTTAAATATAAGGTATACTATAGGTAGACCTTATTGTAAGTGACTACACAACTTAATTTAAATTTCATGTTAAGGATTTTTCTAAAACATTGATGTAATATCGAAAAAGTCTACTTGAATACAACGTGGCCCACAGATCTGGTTGTAGTTGGAGAGATGCTCAATCGGCCCCCGCCCATGGCAATGCTGGGTCGTGTTCGCATTGACGTCCTGTCACCAGCTAGAACAAAACATTAAGCATTTGAAACATTAAATTAATCCTGATGTATTTCGGCCTAGCTTAACCCCCAGCCAGCCCTTTAAAATGCTAGAAATCCCTAAGCTGGGTCATCGTTGTCCGTGGCTAGGTCGGCAGATAATCATCGTCTATTTTCTTAACGCGAATGCGCCTTTAGCACCTTGTTTTTCTAATACCTAGTGATGGACTGATTTTGAAAGACCCTACACCGCAAAGAGCTTCAAAGGATTAAAACAAGTATTTTAATACCTGTTTTTTTTTGTCAACAGACATTTGTTGATACATTAAGCTTCATGAAGTGTGTACATCAGCGTCAGCGTCAGGCAGAACAGGCAGTGTAATGACAACGTTAAAACCCCAATGAAACATATCTTGTCCTTTGGTGGTGGGTGGTGGGGATTACCTGACATAAGGTGACTTATACTACGGCCACACTACCTTACCGTAAACCGGGCTGTTACCGGCAATAATTATGGCATTAAATTTGCCGGAAAATATCACTTTTTCAAGATGGAGGTCGAAGCTGCAGCGGTGTTGTGTTTTATGAGTGCCAATTAATTTTACATGAATCTTTTAAATTTCAACAAAGCTAAAAGAAGACAAAAAAGGGTATCCCAAACAGACGGTTCGGATTGGAATAATTCTAAAAACTCGAGCGCTTTTTCATTTGACCACTCCATGTCGGTCGATACGTGCGTCGCCGGTGAGCTTATATTGCACACTGGACAAACGGTAGTGTGGCCACAAACGCAATAATTACTGCGGTAATCTTCTTTGATGTGCGAAAAAAGACCGCCGCCGGAGCTATTGCTTACCGCCATTTGCCATATTGATTGGCATTGTAAAATTATGGCCGTAAATCGTGGTTACACCAAGGTGTTGTTTAAGTTATGGCAATAATTATTGGCATATCACGGTAGTGTAGCCTAAGCATTACAGGCACATTTGCGTTTGCCGTTTTATAAATACATATGTCACGCACGCGTCACAAAGATAGTTTGTATATCGGTAGCTTTCCCGGCTTTTACAGATTTCATTTGTGGAATTATTGTAATATTTTTAATGTCTTGTTTATTACCTGTTGAAGGGTCTATTATCTCAGAGCCAACTTCCATGCCAATGCATATTGGACAATACGCATAATTTAAAAACGTTTTGCACAGCAGTTCTATGTCGTCTTCTGCTTGGATTTCCAGTGCCTAGAAATATATTATAAGTTTGTTAAATTGAAGATTTTAGCTAAAACCGAGGTAAAAGACCAATAAACAATATATTTAGGGATTAGTAGTAGAAAAACTACAGTGTCTCTAGTGTGGGATAGCTTGATACACTAGGCTGTGACAAAATTACTATGAGGTAAGCTGTGCTTTATTGCTTACAACAGCTCTTTTTTGTATTTTCTCAGAAAGAAAATCAAAATCTTAGGCGTAAGTTAGAATTTCCGTTATGAACCCTGTAAGGAAAATATATAGGTAAATCCATGCCAACACAGTGTACAAATTTTGCTACGATTTGGAATTATTTGAAAACAATATTTTTTTTTACCTTTTACGAAAATCTTACCAAAAAAATTGAATCCAGCGTGCACAAGTTCCTTGAAGTCAATTTATACTTCGAAATCAGTTTCATCAAGCGATCTTCTACCAGGAATCCGGTATGATCAGCTAGTAGATTTAATATGTGACGCACCTGAAAACGTTAATTTACTGTGATTTGTGTTTGACAATACGAACTGCGGATATAAATGATCAAAAATCTTAACTAATATTTCTTGTGCCATTCGTTGTAACCGCGTTTGGTAACGATTATTTCAAAGAGAATTGTAATCGATTTTTTAACAGAGCTATCAGCATGGAAATCTGTCAAAATCTATTATTCATGTTCTCACCAAGTGGTCCTTAGTTTCCCTAATTTCGGTTGGGAAACCTTCTTCTGGGTCTATTCTACAATCAGGAGCAGGTTTGCGTCTCTTTTCTTCGAGCTCATGTTCTGCAGGAATAAAGATGTAGGTAGTTAGATATTTAAATTACTACAATGAGCTCAGCAGAAATAATTACTTTTATATTTTTACTTCCAACCTTTATAAGTTCAAAACAAATCTAAACAAGATCTTATTCAATCCAACTGAAAGAATTGCACGACCTCCATTTAGTAAAAAGTTAATAATTTATCGTTTTTTTATATGTACTTATACATATAATTTGGATAGGGCATGACATCACAATTTTTGTTAAATTAATTTAAATATATTTTACTGTGTAACTGCATTTTATTTTATTTGAATTTTTATTGCTTTTATGATTTTTTTTCTTGTATTTCAAAATAAGTAATTTAGAGTAACGCACAATTATTTAGATTGTAAGATTGTAATAATCTTGTTTCTCCTTGACAAATAATAATAAGATAATGTATTTACATTAAGGAAGTTGTGTTTGCCTTTAACAGAGGTTGCATTTTCATAGTAAAGCCGGCGATGTACCTACCTAGTAAAAATGCACGAAGTCCCGCGCGACTCGTTGCCTGTGAATAAACGAGGCCTCCTAGTCGCTCCCGGGAACTGTACACAGCAGTCGTTTGTGCATGTCAGAAGTAATTTCGACGTATCGAAAGTTCTGAAATTTACCAACCAGCACTGGGCTAGCTTGGTAGTTTACGGTCTGAGATGCCCTGCCCTGCGCCCTGCAGTGGGCTCAATAAAAAAGGTGATGATTTCTTTTGTTTTGGCGGGAGAATTAGGGTATATTACCGTATTTCGAAAGGGGGCTTTTCGGTGGAGGTGGTGGAGGCGCTGGCGGCGGTTCAGAAAGCACTTGCGCGTGCAGCGCCACCTCGGCTTGACGGATGTGCTCTGTCAACTCCGCGCAGCGCTGCGCTGACATCAGCCATATCTAGGATGATAAAGTCAATTTATGCAAACAATTCTCAACAAAAAAAAGCGCAGTTCGTGCGTGCGAGACGTGAGAATTGGTTACATTGCATGTTACAATTCACCAATGAGTACCCAGCTTCAGGTGCGAGTCTGAATACGTAACGGTCCATCATTAATTTCTTAATGTTAATCACTTTTACTTTTACATTTTTTTATAAATATGTACGGTGAGCTACATTGAAAGTAAACCCTCCATAATAAGTCAGTTATAACAAACAATAAAGTTTAGTTAAAGTAATTAATTAAAATTAAGAGTTGTGATGATGACGACTTTTGAGTTTACTATACTGCAGTGCGAGCACAGAACTTTATCGATTCGTGTTTTCACGAAAGTTCGTATAGTAGGTATGGAGTAGGTTTGCAAGCAACAATTGAAAACTAGCCACTGCCCCAGGAAAAGTTTATATAAATATGTGCCTTGCTAATTTAAAATGTTATTGAACATGTTGTATTATTAATTAAATATAAAATAGATAAATTAAAATTTGCAACCGACTCCATATATACGAGCATTCGTAAACATACGAGTCGACAAAGTTCTGTGCTCGCCCCGCTGAGCATATGTATATACCTACTGTGTATGTTCTGTCCTACAAAATTGTAATGAACTGAATCGAAATGTTTGAAAAAACAATTTTAAGTGAATATTGTTAGATTAACGAAGAGAATAGCGACTCTTCGAAGCCCAGCAGTGCGAGAACTTTATCGAATCGTATATTAACGAATGTTTACGAATGCTCGTATAGTATGGAGTCGGTTGCAATTTTTGAGTAACATTGTAATTTTTTTATTTTACAGATATTTATGAGTACAACATGTTTACAAACATTCAAAATTCACAAGGCAAACATTTATTTAAGCTGGCCGTGCGGCAATGGATAGATTTAAATTTTTTCATAAAAACCGTCTCCAACGATTCGATAAAGTTATACCTATGCTCGCACTTGAGGCCCCAGAGAAGTCGCTACCTTAACTATATATTGTCTCGCATATGAAAAGCTCTGTTTAGTTTGGCTGTTTAGTATAACTATCTATACATGGTACTTTTTAATTAGCGCATCACCTCGTGCAAGCAGCCTCTCCATATCAATCCCAACAACATTTATTCTACGACTTTTTACAAATCTTGTTTAATAACACAAAAAAAAGAAAAATAAACAATTTTATATATACCTAAGTATATACCTAATTTTTCCTATTGTAATAGTTGTAAGTGCTGTTGGTTCTGTGCGAATTTAAGGGCCCCATTCGCGAATTCTATGCGTCTTCAAATTCATTACAACCGGCCAATATTGTTTGTTTGGATCGGATAAAAATATATGTTGAAGTTTGTTTAATATATTTTTCAACACACTTGCTCGTAAAGTGAGCGTTATTCTATTGAATTTAGAACTATAAACTGGGCTATAAGTCACGCGTGCATAATATACTTATTATACCCTAGTGCATAATATAATGAATCCTACAAAGTTGAATTGTACCTTTGTGCAAATTAAATGCGAGTAAACAGAGCATATTTTATTGATCCGGGTTATACATTAATTTTTTTCAGAAACAACAAAGAGGTTTTATACGACTTCTAATCCATATACATTTTTAAATGTTTACGCCTTATATTAGTTAAACAAAATTGTATTTCAAACAAATTATTCACAATTTACAATAATTTGTTACAAAATATTAAAATATTTGGATTTACCACTCCAAATTAAATATTTTCATGTAAAATAGGCTGTATATGCTATACAGCCACATTTGGCGGAAAAAAAAAACCTACGCGCATGCGCGAAGTTCGGTGCCATTTTTCAATCACAATTCACAGCTTTGTTATCAAGTGTGTTTGTTATTTTATGACCACGTATGTCTGTCTTTTACTCACAAGTGTGTTGAAAAACGTCGTATATAACTCGTGAGCGTTGCTAATTACAGTCTCGGCTCATTATTAAGCCATCGACTGTAATTAGCAACTTCGCTCACTTGTTACATAATATACTATTATAAATGTGTAGTTCAAAACACGATACTGAAAACTTAACTCGATCATAAAAAATTACGAAAAAGATGAAAATGTTAAGTATTTTTCCGATATTCTAAGAGAATATCAAACTTATACTTACAAAAACTTGTCATAATATTGGTAATGTAGCATAAAATTAATTTCTCTGGATATTTTTTTTCTTAACCCGTTCTATTTTTTCTAATATAATACAATAAAGACGGCGGCGCGATACAATTCAGTACCACGCATAGATAATACATATATAACGAGGCGTCATGGAGGTAGGACCTGTGTCGCTTTTGCTCCCAATTTTCCCGCGTAATTGATCGTCTTATTGACCATAGCGTACACATAACAGTGCGACAATTTAATTATTTAATTTTTGTTAAGTCACATTTTATGTTTTGATTGATAAATTAAAAGAGTATTATAAACAATTATCACTGATGAATATAGAGCTAAAAACTTGTTTCTGATATTTAATTCTATTTTTTTTAAGTTTATTAGACAACAAGTGCAAAAAAGCATATTATTTTTTTTGCGATAAATCTTAATAATATTAACGCATCACCTCTTGCGGGCTGCCTCTCCACATCAATTCCAACGTAGAGATACTGATAAGTGCTTAACGATTAATATACAGGGTGGAATTTTGTAATGCCATCTGGAGGGAAAGTACTCTAAATAATAGAGATAGCAAAATTTACTCCAAAGAAACTTTCCTTTATTATTGAACAGAAATAAAACCGCATTCAAAGATTTTTAAGAATTCGCTCGTTTCACCTGGAACTCAAACCGACTAAAATCTGTAAAAATGACACCCTGTAATTTTATTGTGTGGTTCGTTAGAGCCTATCACAAGAATAAAATCTCTGTAACATACTAGGTTAATTTAATGAAAGGAAAACCATGAAATCTTCATTTTTAGATTTAAGTCGGTTCGATTCCTGGGCAGTGGTTATACCCGTATCAGGACACTGACCATGCTGGCAGAGAGGCCTTTAAGTTTTCGTTGACTTATGGTCTCTCACAGCTTGTTAACGAGCCTACGCGCATCCCCGACGTTGCTGGCCACACTGCGTATTGCTTGGACCTTCTGCTGACAACCGATCCTGACAGATACTCGGTGTCCGTCACTGCTCCTTTAGGGACATCCGATCACTGTATGGTGAAATCTGTATCGCTGTACTCGCCACCTGACACCCGCCCAAAAGACTCCAGGCGAGTATGGCGTTACAAGTCAGCAGATTGGGATGAAATGCGACATTTCTTCGCATCTTATCCATGGCGGCAAACTTGTTTTACATCAACCGATCCATCGTGCTGCGCTGATGCTGTCTCAAGTGTGATAGTTCAAGCAATGGAGTACTACATTCCCCACGCTGACCTATCCCTTGAAACCAAAGCTTGCCCATGGTTTAATAGTGCTTGCCTTGCCGCTGAAAAGCGAAAGCGGGAAGCATACAAAGCCTGGGCTAATGCTCGCAGAAGCAAAGCCCTGGATTCGCATGAACTTAAGAAAAGATACAACGCTGCCGCCAAGTCCTGCAAAAAGGTGATCAAAAGAGCTCGTTTTGCCCACATAGGCCGTACCGGAGACAGAATAGCAGCATACCCTTCGGGAAGCAAAGCTTTCTGGTCCCTTGCCAAGTCGGTCGAAACGAACTTTTGTCGCCCGTCGCTGCCACCACTGAGGAAACCCGATGGTTCTCTGGCCCACACTGCTAAGGAGAAAGCAGATTTATTTGCTAGTATCTTCACGGAAAATTCTCGTCTAGATTGCCAAGGAAAAATCCCACCTCAATTACCTCAGTTCGGACCTACAATGGGTACCGTTCACATCCGCCAAAAGGAGGTTCTTAAATGCTTGCTGCACCTAGACGAGAACAAAGCTAGTGGTCCAGACGGTATTCCTGCAGTGGTCCTAAAACGCTGCGCAGCTGAGTTGTCTCCCGTTTGACGCGCCTCTATCGACTTTCATTGGAATCGGGTAAGGTCCCCAAGTCCTGGAAGCTTGCTAACGTACAGCCAATACCGAAGAAGGGAAGCCGTGCCGATCCTGTCAACTATCGACCAATTTCAATCACCTCCATACTTTCCAAAGTCATGGAACGTGTATTGAATAATCGACTCCTGGCATACCTCGAGACCAACGAGCTCCTAAGCGATAGCCAATATGGTTTCCGCAACGGACGCTCGACCGGCGATCTTCTCGTGTATGCCACTCACTTATGAAGTGAGGCCTTGGAAGGCCTTTGACAGGGTCTGGCATGATGGTCTCTTAAGTAAGCTCCCAGCATATGGCATACCGATTGGGCTCTGCGACTGGATATCTGATTTTCTGAGGGAACGGTCAATTCGAGTAGTCTTAGATGGCTACTCCTCCGACCAAATGGCAATTAATGCCGGGGTACCTCAGGGATCTGTTCTCTCTGCAACATTATTCTTGCTGCACATTAATGACCTTTTAACACCGGGCATTATTGGTTATGCTGATGACAGCACTGTTGTAGAGAGATACGTAACCAATGCGCGAGCGAGCCCCCGTGAAATCGAGAGTTTAAGAAAGTCAATGATTGAGCGCGTTGATTTGACCTTACGGAAAGTATCCGATTGGGGTGAGTCGAATTTGGTCAAATTCAACGCGTCCAAAACTCAGGCGTGTCTATTCTCCGCAAAAAAGAGCACCTTCACATTTACGCCCACTTTCCAAAATGTATCTGTCCCCATCACTGACCATCTAGGGCTTTTAGGCGTAACTGTAACATCCAGTTTAAACTTCGGTCAACAAATTGTGTCCATGGCTCAAGTAGCTTCGAAAAAGTTGGGAATCATCTCGAAGGTACGGCGGTACTTCGGCCCTGCACAGCTTCTTAACTTATACACAGCTCAAGTGCGATCATGCATAGAGTACTGCAGTCATCTTTGGGATGGTTCTGCCAAATATCAACTAGAAGCGCTGGACTCCGTTGACCGAAGAGCCCGTAAATTAATTAACGACGTCGACCTTACAACCAAAAAACTGCAGACCTTAGAGCATCGTCGTAAGGTTGCGTGTTTAACCGTGTACTACAGGATACATTTTGGTGAGTGCGCCAGTGCTCTGTTTGAACAAATTGAACCCTCACCCTTTTACCATCGGACTACTAGACGCAGACAGAACTTCCATCCGTATGTGGTAGATATTCCGAAAAGTCGAACTAAGCGCTTTGACAGTTCCTTTTTGATACGGGTCGCCAAGGTTTGGAATGAACTGCCTGCGTCTATTTTCCCTGACCAGTATAGTCCTAGTACTTTTAAGCGTCGAGTGAATAGGTTTCTCGTGGATGGACGTGTAACACCTTAGTCTTCATGTTCACTTAACATCAGGTGGCATGGAAGACAAACGTCCCATCCATAATTCATAAAAAAAAAAAAAGAAGCAAGCATTTGCTATCTCTATTATTAAGAGAACTTTACCTCCAAGTTACATTTAAAAAATCTGCCCTGTATATATGTGCAAGGTGTTCTGCTTGATTTCCCATAACTCTAGGGTATTTGTGGGGCCATGTAATAGAATCAAATAACATGACTTTTTCTACTCCTTTTTTATCGCTATGCACAGGTAGGTACAGTTTGCGACGTTTTGCGGTGTACATTGTATGCAACATTCCTCGACGTTAAAATGTTTTTGTTGTTTATTGTATGACTTCAGTGACACGCGTCTATTGAGTGGATGAGATTTTATGAACTCATTATGTTAAGACCGAGGATATTTTGGAAAGTATGCACTTTTGAACCAAATATTCTTTGGCAAAAAGTATTATTTTTTAAGTAAGGAACAAAACCTCAAAGTTATGGGATATATATTATATAAGTATTAAAGAACACCTATGCAAAGTATATATTATACATATAGGTGTTCTTTTTGATGGGTGCTGATAGTTACTGATAGGTGACTATTGTAACTGATGGATGCTGACAGGTGCTGATGGATAATGATGGTTGCTGATAGATGCTGTTGGGTACTGATAGGTTGGGTGCTCGAAGTGCTGATGGGTAATGAAGGATGCTAAGAGGTGCTATTGGGTTCCGATGGGTACTGATAGATGCTGATGGCTTCTCATAGGTGTTGATGGGTGCAGATGGGTAACTACTGATAGGTACTAATTGGGTATTGATAGGTACTGATGGGTGCTGATAAGACATAAGCATTGATGGTGAGTGCTGATGGGTATTAGTTATTAATTTCGAAACGAATATCATTTAATTTGTTAGTTAATTTGTTTGAATGGGTCAAATAATATTTCTTTGCCTGTACTTAAACGTCAAATAAAATAATGGATTGAAAATGTCTGTCCGTTAAAATACCTTCTTGTATTTATTTTCGTCACGAGTAAAATAGACTATTTCAAAAGTTACAGATATCAAATTAGTTTGGTATCTTTATAATTTCAACAAATATGTTTTCGAGTAATGCTGCCACCTACAATTCTTTTGATGTACCTAGTTATTAATAAATAAAAAGTACTAACTTCGTTTTTATATATCTAAGGGAATATAGATGGCATCTACCACCAATTTTCCTGTGTGTTAAAATTATGATTCCAGATAGTTATAATTTCACAGTGTTAAAAGTTAGTTTAAATTGGTCACTTTTTATGTATTATGTGGTTAAACTTTCATATGCTATGTTTTTTAAAAATTATATAGTATTTTGGACTTTTATACATCAACTATAGTAACATTAAGTTATATCTGATCGGTTCTTTCACGAATAATCTAGTTCAAAGTTCAAACAGACAAACCCTTCGGCTTTATAGATTAGACGGCTAATATATTATGACGACACATAGACATTTAAGAATATAATCATACATAACTATTTTTTAGATATTAATAACTACTAAAATTTACTACTTCGTGTAAACAGGCGCACATCCCGAAGGGGTGGATTGAATTTCATTTCATAAAAAAATTACTTATTTGTAACATTCACACTACATTATTTAGCTCAAATTAACTTGTGCTGTAGTGACTAAATAACGGATTCATACTAATACAATAAATGCGAAAGTCTATCTTTCTGTTCCTTTATTCCAGCTAAACCATGCGACCGATTTGTAGAAAATTAGTAATGAAAATAGCTCCCAAACCCTCCTTTTTTTCAAACACCAGCCCCTATAGGATTGAAAAAAGAGATAAAAGTTTATGAAAAGATCTCAACTACCTACTTATCTGATTTTAATGAATTTGGGAACAAATAAGTTATTAAAGTTATAAATTAACGTCACGATATACTTTCAAGTCAAAATAGCACGATTTTTACAACAGAATTCAGTAAGCATATAAATTTAAAAAGATTAAATCTATAAAATGACCATTACGATATTTATAAAAAATAAAATAGTAAGTATAGTTATCGCAATACTAAATCCACATAAATAAAAAATATAGATTATATTATATCATCCTTGACATAAGTTTTAGTTATCGTAGAAACGAATTTCGGTATAAAAAGCCACACTGTAGGTATAGTACTACTGTAGGTATAGACTACTATTAATTATACTGAATTTTTTATACTGAATTTTTTTTAAATATTTAATCTATAAAATCAGTAACAATTTAAAGGCAAACTGCGCCCGAGTGGAGCCAGGTAGTACAGCTAGTTTATAGGATATATTTTAAGTATTCTTCATATAGCTAAGAAAACAATTCTACCATTACAATATTTATAAAAAATTAAATAGTAAGTATAGGTATCGCAATACTAAATCCAGAGAAATAAAATATAAATATTATATTACCTATCCTTGACATAAGTTTACTTAAAAACTAAACCTCGTTATTGTTTAAACGAATTTCGTATAATAGTTATAAAAATAGCACTGTAACTACTATATAACTACTGTTAGGCACTCTGTGACATTTCTGTGCGCTGACGAGTTCATTTACGCGACTGCCCGCCACGCAGTCCCATATAGCGTTAATACCTACTGCGCTCGAGAATCCTCGTCTTAATAAATAAATAAATCAAAAACGTCCAAATATTTTAAAAAGAAAAAATGTCTAACCTGTGTAAACTTATAATTATTGACACGTGAAAAGTGTTCTGATTTCTTCTCCAAGTCGGCCATTGCTTGCATAAGCTTATTGATTTCAGCGTCGGCTCTCATCTCCTCAACACCGCCCTCTTCCGTCACTTTGCGGATCTTTTTGCGTAAATTATTTGCTATGTCTGACATTTTGTTCAATTTGCGTTTTTGTTGCGATCGTACAAAGACGTTCTCTTCTTCGCGTTTTTTCAACACCTGTATAAAAAATCTGCTACATAAGAAATGATTTTAAGACAGATTAATATATTTGTGTTTATGTTATGCAGGTAACGTCAACTAGTATTCGTTTTCTGATTATTTGCTTATTTCGGGGCTAGATGGCATATACGAAAATAATTTCCATCATTATTATTTCTCATTGCTTTACTAATTATTTATCATAGGTACCTAAGTAGGTACTTCAACCGGTACCGGTAGAGTTAAACAAATAACCCGGAAAAGACTTTGTCCAAGCTGGATTTATTGTTATCACTAAATCAATTATACTGATACAATGATAAACTTATTGAAAAATAATCTTCAGAATATTGACCTGATAATTGTATCCAATTTTTTCGGTATTTATAAGGCAGATTGCCTTCAGCTTTTCTAATTCCCTTTGCAGTTCCTGAATTAAGGTTTCCAGCTCCATCTTAGCTGCACGATATTTTTCATGGTGCTCCCACATTATAGTATCCATTTCTCGCTCATGTTCTTCGAGCTGTGAAATAATAATGGGTTAAAAACCAACCTCTCGCTAGTTATACAATGCCCAACAATACTTAATAATGTATACTTAATACTAAGATAAACAGATAGGTATAGTCAGTTCAATGCCTGTGCATAAACATATTAATATTTTTTTGTTATAAGCGAGCTATTGGGTTACCTGTTGTTAAGCAATCTTCGCTACCCACGGTAATATAAGTACGTTTCCGATATTTAAAAGGTTGCTAAATTCTATATACTGGCCCAATGAGCCTACTATACCTGGTTAGATACAATTTAATATTATTTAGCCTAAAGTTCATATTCTAAAACCTTACTCAGTCTTGAACTCTAGACATGCATAGATTTTTGAGTTTTTGGCAGTGCTCTATGGAGAATTGAAAGCTAATCTGTGCTTGAGTCATAATAGGTCCCTTTTGAAAAAAAAAATGTTTTCGATACCTATGCTTTCAGAAGCTATGCGTTTGTAACCCAGCTAAAAAAGTTGCGTTGTTTTTTCTATTGTTTTTCTTATAAGTGAACTAAAAACCTACATGAACTAGAAACTAGCTATCCAACCTGCTGTTCCCTATATTCCATATGAGCCAATTCTTCTCTATCCCTCTGTTTAAACAACGCCTCCCACCGCCTATTGTTATGGTCCACCATGGCTTCGCTTTCCAAGCCGATCGCTTGCTCGATGAGGAACAACTGCTGCTGGTATGCTTTCTGCATGATCGTCAGTTGTTTTTCGATGCGCTCCGATAGCTCTTTGATGTCGTTATCCTGAAAAGGGCATGTCAAATAGGGTATTAATATCAAAACCGCTTGTGGAGCTCAAAATGAAAACAAATAGAGTTTGAGCTTTGCGGTCATAAATGGTTTTCAATTGGGATCTCAAATTAAAGACTGGATTTTAATATTGTAGGTACTAACAGCGAGCTACAATATTAACCCTAAGAATACCAATCTACACTTACTAATGTGTATTCATAGGTAAGCAGTATCTACAGGGTATTTTTTCAATCAGTGCCCAAATTTTTATAGAATCAGTAATTTTAATCGACTACGGTAATAATTTTTTTTTTTAAATTGGCGTGTATGATATGGCTACGGTTGAACCCCCGTTAGTGAATCTCGACATACACTGATAGTACTTATTAACTTAAGTATATCATCTTGTGATATAATAGTATATTATGTAACAAGTGAGCTAAGTTGCTAATTACAGTCGAGGCTGTGATTTGAGCCCGAGCCGCAGACGAGGGCTTAATAGTGAGCCGAAACTGTAATTAGCAACGCTCACGAGTTACATACGAAGTTTTTCAACACACTTGTGAGTAAAAGACAGACATACGTGGTCGTAAAATTTATTTGAAGCAGTTGTTGAAGGTACAGTTAACAAACTTATATTCTACATTATTATTTGAAGTGCTGCTAGCCAGCTCGTCCTGAGTGTATGTCGGCGACATAGACAAATCACTGGAATGATTTGGCATTAAATAATTAGTGCTAGATGTCGACGGTTGTGGTTCAAGGTCAGGACAAAACTTCTTCTGCTTCGGCTCTAAGTGAATGCTGCCTGGACGCGCGCGCTCAGCGGATCCCCGAGCGCCGCGCCGGTCAGTAGCCCTGTCCCATTACACGTACACACGCTATTGTTGCTTGGAGGCGCCGTGCAGCCGCGCGCCGGCTGGACGCGCGCGCTCATACATTTAATGTATAACCCGGATCAATAAAATATTCTCTGTTTACTCGCATGTAATTTGCACTAAGGTACAATTCAACTTTGTAGGATTCATTATATTATGCACTAGGGTATAATATATTATGCACGCGTGACTTATAGCCCAGTTTATAGTTCTAAATTCAATAGAATAAGGCTCACTTTACGAGCAAGTGTGTTGAAAAGACATATACTTAATTTTGAAAACTATAAAGTATAAAAAATATTATATAGGTATGTTATAAAGTGTGCAAGTTGTAGGGTATAGACTTAATAAAAAAAAAACAATATCAGTAATTAAGGGTACTTACACCCAATGCCGAAAAACATGACAAGGGTTCTATCTACGACACAAAAAAGTGTGGGAACCTCAGCGTTAAATGATCAGCTATCTGTAGTGTAATATTTCCATACCTGCTTCTCCAGATCTTCGTTATAAGATTGATCCATTGACTTCAACTCTTTCTTCAGCTCATCTATAAGCTCATCTTTCTGTTGTAATAATGCGTCACATTTTATCTTTTGTTCTTTCATAGAATTATCAATGTCGAGAGGATCCTTTATTTCCAACATGTCACTCCAGTTGGAAGTGATAACTTCATACTGGATCTGCGCTTCATTAGCCTCGAGTTCTATCTGCTGCATGAGTTCTATCAAATAAAGGTATATATGTTACCGGCCATCTGTATAATCCGGTATTCTATGAAATACTTAGGTCATGTATAGAATTCCTAAAACGTGCACGTAGTTTATGAAGTATTATTTATTTTATAGTTAGCCTAGGCATTTTATATTATAATGTATGAAATAGCAATCGAATAAAATAAAATAATAATGAGTATGGGGCATATCGGGGTAGAAATGTACCTTCCTTAATATTTTTTTAATGGATTTTTAGATTGATGAGTTATGAGGTTGAAGTGCGCATCCCGTGGACATGTTACCGGAAAATATCAAATCAAATCAAATCAAATCACTTTATTGCAAAAAATATGGTATATAAAAAGGTGGAGTTATTAATAGATTTAGTTCACATATTAAACTGTAAGACAGCGTGCAATAGTTAAAAATTAGAAACTTAGTCCTATTTAATTGGAAATTTTAATAATACAATACTAAGTTAATTTCTATGTCCTTAAATCTAATATATCCTAAGGCGTCAAACATTTTTTTTTTTTAATTAACATTACAACATTTAACATTATTATAATTGTATTATGTCCTGTCCTGTATTCTTATTTGTCATTCAGAAATTCTTCCACAGAATAAAAACATTTTTCAACTAACCACTTTTTCAGTACATACTTAAATCTTTGTAATGGTAAACTTTTTAATTCGTTACTTAGCTTATTATAAATCTTAACCGCCATAGACAGAGTGTTTCTTTTACAGATATCCGTTTTAATATTTGGTAAGCACAATTTATTGGGAAACCTAGTTTTGAAGTTCAGTATATCTTTTTTTGTAACAAAGAGTTCTGGGTGCATTTTCACAAATAAGCTAGTTTCTAAGATGTAGATACAAGGCAGAGTTAATAGCTTATAGGACTTAAAGAAAGGCTTGCACGTAGTCCATGAATCAACATCAGCAATAGATCTTACACACTGTTTTTGGGCAATGAAAGCTTTGTTTATTTTGACTGAATTTCCCCATAGCAGTATACCATAACTTAGTATTGAGGCAATATAACCATGATATGCTTTGAGTGCGGTCTCTAAGTTTGTCATTTTTTTTAATCGCCAAAGTGCATAGGCAAATCGGTTCATTTTAGAACATACCTTATCTACTTGTATATTCCAAGTGCAATGTTTGTCAAATGTAATACCTAGGAAGGGATGCGCTTCCACTTCTGTAATTTTATTGTCATTATAAACTATATTAACGTTTGAAGTTTTGCCTCCTTTATTCGAGAATTGGATATATTTTGTTTTGTCCATATTAACCGTCAAATTATTTGAATTTAGCCAATTTATTATATCAGAAATAGTATTATTAATTATGTCATTAAAGTTTTTATTTGAATAGTCAGGAATTATTATCGAAATATCATCCGCATAAAGTGTCATATGAAAGTTGCTAATCATTGGTAAGTCATTGATATACAAGAGAAAAAGGAGAGGGCCTAGCAAACTCCCCTGGGGTACGCCCGTTTTGTTAAAATTCGTGTGTGACGACCATGTCTGTTCGTGTGCAGTAAAATTCGTACTTTTTATTTCAACGTACTGGCTCCGATCTTCTAAATAACTCTTGATCCAGTCAAACGAAGTACCACGCACACCATATAGTTCGCATTTTTTAAGGAGTATTGCATAAATTTACGAGCAAATTCATAAACTTCCGTAAGGTTCTAAACTAGAGATAATTTGTATTATTTTACGCTCATATTTTCGCAAATTTATCAATTTGCGACGTCTCGTGGTAAATTTATAAACTTACGAATATCTTACAGATTCGTAAGATTCTAAACGGTATGAACAATGACAGCAGAGCTTTTAATTTTACAAATTTTTTAAATACCTACGGAAAATAAGCGAGCAGTGTATCGCTGATTGGTCAAGCAGACAAACAATTACAAAATTTGGCTTGTCAACACTTATGGTTTATGGCGCTTCGCCAGCCGCACCAGAAGCCATTTTGGCACCCTGAAATATCTGACATCCACCAACCAGCACTGGGCCAGCTTGGTTGATTACGGCCTAAAATCTCCTCATTACACGGAGTTGTGATGATGATGATGCTACATTCTCACTTATTTGTTAATGAAATGGCTGGCTCACTAGCATCAGAAACTCGGCATAACGAAATCATTCTTAGATAGATGTAGATTCCCACCCTTTCAGACTACATACCCACTGTTAAAACCATCATCATCATCATCACAACTCTTTGTAATGAGCCATAATCCACCAAGCTGTCCCAGTGCTGGGTGGTGGATGCCAGAATTTTTCAGGGCGCTGAAATGGCTTCTGACAAACCCTAACGACTACTGTATACAAGTATACAGCACCCGGGACCGACTAATTAACGTGCCCTCCGAAGCACGGAAGTTGTCGTGAGAAATTAATGGTCGGCGGTCACCCATCCAAGCACCGACCGCGCCGAACGTTGCTTAACCTGTGATATCGTATGATACACAAAGTCACCACGGGGCGACACGACGACTTACTTTACACTACGATCATACTTAATTCATTATACAATTCCCACACCAGAAGATGTAGATGGAATGGTCAGGGGCCTGATTATGTAAATACCACATGTTAACATAATGTGCCTAAAAGTGAAAATGTGAACCATCTGTGAACAACATGCAGGTGCAATGATGAGCGTAACAGGAGCGATTAGATTGCTACAGATGCGCTAGCCAAGCGAGCAAGGCGAGCGGTGCCGCGGTAGTGGCTGGCAAAGTGCCATAACTAAATAAACTTCATCAAAGCCGCTATCCACGCTTACCCATTTATTTCCTATTTTTTATATGTCATAGGATCATATGATTAAGCCAGCGTAATATAAACAATTATAAACTTTCCTAGTAGATAAATATGCAAAAATAAATTATACAATATGGATTAAATCTAATCGTACTGCTAGACTGTATGACCAAACTCAGTAAATGGTAGCTGTGTTCTTCTGTAAAGTTGAAACTCAGTATACTATGGAACTTAAACATTACATTTCCTATACAACACTGAGTAGGTATCTTGTAAAAATATAGACCAGGATATATTTACGTTACACATTAGCAGTAGAATGGCATGTACTCTATACAATCCCTAGGAATTGTTTACATTACCTAGGTAAAGCATGAAAAGGATAATAATTCATACATTGCCTGAACGCGCCACGAATTCTTTAAATTGCCTAGGTATTGTATATGTCGGAAAACAAACCAAAGAAGGAAGCGTCATTCACAAAAACACGATAGAATTAATCACTGGGCAGTTACTTGGTACCAAGTCTGTATAACCCTGACTTAATCACAACAAAATCTTTATTCGCGAGTCAGTCCGTCATCACAATGCTGACTCAATTAATACCGAGCTACTACTGACCAACAGTTTGAGATCCGTCCGCACGCCTAGCCGTCCTAACCGTATCTGTCACGACGCTGCCATTAGCGCCCTACTATCAACATACTTCCGTTACCATGAAGTCATACTAACATCTTATTATCGCCAACTCATCGTTAGCTCCGACATATAGAATACCTGAGTTATACAGATTGCCGGTAACATATTAGTGAATCGTGGGTTATTTTTTAGGTAAGTACTCATTTTATTAGTAGATACCTACGAAGAAAGCTATCTTGACCACAGTGCAAAAGGAAAAAGTAGAGCCAATGTTTTAAAGCTCTTATGAATACCTACTACCTATGCATAGGTACATGTATATCTTGTAATAAAGAACTTTATCTGATCAAAGGGATATGCTTGGTGATAGGAATCAATCAAATATCATCGCTCCTGCGTTGATGTGTTCCGGATTTTTTTATGAAGAGCCAGTTCCATCCATAAGTCCGTGTTTTGTCATCTGCGTAGGTACTCATCTTCACTCACCATCAGGGTCAAACGTGGGTTTATGGTACCTACGCGTACATTATACCGGGCCGCATCGCAGCGCAGAAGTGCGCCCGCGCCACTCGTGTACATTTTATATGAACTGCCGGGGCGCAGCACATCGCATAATCAGCCGCGGATTTTTCCGCGCCCCACTAGGTCACAGTCAGCAGAGCTGGACGCAGCAAGCGGACGGGATTGACACAACGTCTAGACGTAGACTGTACTTACTCAAAATAACACTTTTATTGCCATATAGTGCCAAGACAAATTTGACCTTATATTTAAAGACTTAAAGCTTAATTCGTAAATTCATAGCGCTCCTACGCACAAGCGGTTAACCGCAGGGGCAGCCACCTGTGATTGTACGCACTTAACCGCTACAAATTTTCAACCGCGGTGATTGTACGGAGAGCAGCCACCACGAAGAAACGAATTAAGTGGTTTGAGCGCTCAAACGAACCGCCTAGGCGGCCAACGGCTAGCGCGTAGGAGCGCTTATAGTAAACTAAAAAGTCCAATAATTCCCGTTCCCGTGGGAACTTCTAACTCTATAATATTGTGGCATTGTTTAGGTATGCAAAACAGAGTATGCAAAAAAGAGTGGTCAGTTAGGTTGAGCAACAAAAATTCCTTTCTATTACCAAGCTGGGTCATTTGGAATAAACCTTATCCAGGATAGTAGCGTTAGGTCGACTCTACGGCGTCAATAAATAAATTGATATACTTACCTACGACATTATCATAACTTAAAAGATTTAAATTACCTTGCATGTTATCAAATAATTGAGTTCTGCGCATAACCTCCCTCTCGTCAGTAGTAACTTTGACATTTGTAACCTTAGCCGCTCCGTCTAGTTGTAGCCTCTGTAACTCTTCTTGGGCTATAGCAGTCGCTAATTCAGTTGGTCCTGGCTCTTCTTCAAGGATTATCTCTTCAGTGGCTTGTTCAGTTCTAGAATTACCAGATAATAATTTATGCAAATTTTTACTAACCCTACGAGCTGGCTAAATCGATGTTAAACTATGAAATCTTCTACTGTTTTTAAAATTAAGATTGGTTTTGGTGTTCTAATGGCGGTTTCCAAATATCTACTGTTAACAAGATTACACTCTCTAATTTTAAGTCTCTCTAACTTCAAACTTACATAGAAGCTTTTAAATCAGTTTTTGGTTAGCAGCTGTTGACTTTTAAGTCCCCTCAAGATACGCGCACACTATGCCGGGCCGCATCGCAGTCGGACAATTGGCCAATCGGCGTTTAACATGAACTGTCGCGCACTATACCTTGGCAAATAATTTAATGCTTTAAACTGACAGTTCGTAATTAACGCGTAAATTCTTACAGTACAGCGGGGCTAGTATGATGATGCGACCATCGGCAACGATAAATTGGGCCTTTTATCGATATATCCTTAGAACATGGCACTTAGAGTATGTATTTTTTTTAATATTTATTTATTTATATTTATCTTGTCAATTATTTATCGATGGTCGCATGCTAGCCCTATAGTACACGCTACGAGTACATGTAGACTACACTCAATATCCGTCGAAGCGCTGCAGCCCGGCCCGTCTCACAATGTGCTTGCAAGCATTTTGCAATGCGATTCGGCGCGCTAGCTATAGTGTGCGCGTGCGTAGGTGTCTTAATTTGACATTAGGGTGCAGTAAAAGAGTGTCCAATTGAGCACAATATTTATTCCCAAAATTGAAACGCGACAGCCTGGACCTTTTTGTCAAGATCTCTTTTAAATAATTAGGTATGTAACTAAGTTTGTGTAACTGTGATTGCGAAGCGAATGTTGGTATTTCAAGATTGATAAGTATTGATCAGCATGGGAATGTTCGACCCTGTCTGCTGATACAGTCGCCTGGTAGAAAAGGTATAAAGCTGCAAATTGTGTAAATACACTTGTCAGGATTTATATTTGTGTACCTACCTACATTGACGGATAAATAAATTACCTTTCTCATCTTCACTTATCATCAGGCGAGATTGAGGTCTACCGTGGATTTTGCCACCAATAAAAAAATGGGCGGCTACTTCCATCAAACGTTTTAAATTTCATTTAAAAAAGTACCTATAATAAAAAAATATATGTTTGGTGGAAGTAATTGTTCACAAAAAAGATCTTCGGATATCAAATATATTTGATAGATATTTTGTGAATCTTTTATAAGAACAATCTTTTCTGATTTAACAAAAAATTGTGTTGTTTCGGTCTACAATTCCAACCTGAAAACGGGCAGACCAGGCAATATAGCGAAAACTCATACAATATTACCATTTATTTATTTATTTATTTATCACAAATTTATAGTATCAACTTCTTAAGAATAGTTCCGGTGCGATGGTGCTGTGTAGGTTATATGTTGATATTCCTTTAATTTCGGTGCTGTGTAGTTAATATGTTGATATTCCTTTAATAGTGTGTAAATGGTGCAGGTACTGTATAATATAGAACGAACCTTTTCAGTGCTTCTTGTCGTCTTTTAATGCGAATAGCCCTGGCTAACTTTCTTTCTTCCGGGTCTGACGACGTGACCTGAGGTTCCTTAGGAGCCAAAACATCTTCATCACTTTCCTCCAAACCATATTTACTCATGTTTACAATTTTATAGATAGAATCACGTAAAAAAGCAGTAACAAATTGGTAATAAATAAATAAATAAACAAATCAAACTACGCAAATTACGCGTCACACAATTTGATCAAACATTAAGTGTTGCTATGGAAACGATCTTTAACCGTGTTGCGGTCGTTTCAACCTGTGTGGTTTCA
This sequence comes from Stenoptilia bipunctidactyla, assembly GCA_944452665.1. Lineage (NCBI taxonomy): Eukaryota > Metazoa > Arthropoda > Insecta > Lepidoptera > Pterophoridae > Stenoptilia > Stenoptilia bipunctidactyla. The sequence continues at coordinate 6,794,077 of OX101740.1, read as the reverse complement.
TTCAACGTAAGAACGTATTTAGTGATTGTATCGTTTTTGATTTTAAGGCCACATTCAAACCATACGCGCCCACCCAGCGCACGCCACGCGCCTCATCACTCGCTTTGATTTTTTTTTTGTTCATAAATTGAGTCTCATTTTACACACCATCACATTTCAAATTGAAATGCTAGAAGATGGCTCGCGCCCGCCCAGCCGCTGTCACACGCGCCCGCCCCGCGCCCTGCATGCGCCCGGCTCGGCACACGTGATTTGAGATCTACTTATCTATTGTGACCGTCAGAATGGAAAGTCAAGTCTACTTGCCAACAAACAATTTCATCTGCAAACTAATTTGATATTTTATAAAGAAAGGACAGGACATGAATAGAGGAAATTAGGGTGGGCGGTGGTACAGATTTTATAAACGTATAGGAAATTATTTCCTATTCACATTCCTTTTGATAAGAATCTAGCTTTCTAGACCGTCTGCAAGCGCTGGAATGGGTGGCTCAGCCAGCCGGACATTTGACATCTGTCATCAAAATCTTTATCGAAATAACTCTTAAACACATGCGTCAGGTATGTTTTAAACTATATGAGGTCTGTCACATATCGCGTCACATTCCTTTTAAACTTAAAACTCAGTTCTAATTGCTTTAATTACTGAGATATAAGGAAAAAATAAAGTGGCTCAGCCAGAAACGTCCGGCTGGCTGGCCACTTGTTTTTCGTTTTAACTCGAAAATTATGGCGTTTTACTTGATAAAACCACTTTAGTTGCTGTCACATATCGCGTCACATACCTTTATATACCAGCTGGATCCTCAAAACCCTCTGGGGGCTGAGATCTGGAATGCTGGAAAATGCGAAATTCTGGCTGGCTGGCCAAAGTTTTTTCGATTTTTTGAGGAAACTATAGCGTCACAAACGATGAAACCTTTACAGATCGTCGTCACAAACGATGACTTAGCCACCTGGATAAGCAGCATCGCTCTGCGAGAAAATGTCCAGACAGCCGGACGCACGCACTATAAAGTGTCCTATCATATGAAACAATTTTTGTCCTCGATTTTGAAAGAATATTCCCGCAACTTCGTACGCGCATAAACTATAACTATAAGTTCTATATTTGCGTGCTGTTATACCGAGCTTGCTCCAAGAGTTTTTAAAAAAAAGATTTTAAACTGATCTAGGATTTATTTGAACTTCACAAAAGAATAACTTTTACAATTAACACCTTTTAAATTAATTTGCAAGAGCGTGTGCACTGTGCAAGTTGTCGCGACAGGATCCAGACTGACTATCCAGACCTCCATCAAGCTGCATTGAAAATGACCACACATACAGCCGTTTGCTGATACTGCACTGAGTCAGCTATTAGCCCTACAGGTTAGGGATGTAACACCTCCCCCCTTAAAACTAAACTTCGTGAACAAAAGGGGAAGTTTAGGTTTATGAAGATCTAAGCCTAGGCGCTACAGTAGGAGTTTCATTAACAAGAGAATCTAAATTAATATTATTTAAACTAACATTTTCGTTTGAATTTGGGTAATTTATCTTAGGCTTTAGTCCACGACAACTTTCACACTTACAATATATTATAATTAATGAGATTATAAAGAATATAACTAAGGTAAAGATTACATATAGACTACTAGTATAAAATATGCTATATTTGACAATGTGGGGTTCATCTAAGATTGAATCTAATGATTTTACGTCAGATAACACATCCAAATTTGTTTTAAGGAAATTTACAGGTTTTAGCTTGTTTTTATGAGAAGAAAGTTTTGATTCTATACAACATGAATCATTAATTAAGTTAAATGTAGGTTGAAATACTTTTACATTTATTACATAATTATTTTTAGGATACAGTTGGATATTGTCACTGAAACCGATACAGTTTTCAGGTAAATGTAAGATTCCGGTTCCAATTAAATTAAGTTCAAAAGTTTTAGTTTGATTACATTGAATTAAAATCTTTTTATTTTCTGATTGTACATAAATCCAATTATTATTAGTAAGAGAATGCCAAACGTTCAATTTTCCATATAAAAACTTAGTATTACAGGTTTCGGGAATATTTGAAATAATCTCGGTAAAGAACTTAACTTCACATACAGGACTGCCACTTGTCAGAAGTGTATCCACCGAATTACAAACATAATTATAGGGTTGTAATGTTTTACACTGTTCTAAACTTTCCAAAGTCATAAAAGATGTTTTATCGACAGTAATACCTGTTAGGATGAATGTAACATCGTTACTATTCCATCCGGTCTGTGCTGTGGTTACTAGGGCAACGTTGAGTTGTTGACTCGCTGACATGGCATTGTTAAAATATATTAAAATAAAGTTTACTTTTTGAATGAATATTGGTTTACTTTAAAGTGGTAGCAGAGCTTAAACATGCCATAATTGTGAAATAAAGCAAGAATCGTTCATATTTTGCAAAGTTTCAACGAAGATTCGACAAGAAATATTAATTTGCGTGCACTGTCAAAAATCGTCATGGAAAAATCGATAGCAGAGGCAAGTAAAATTAATATAGGATTACTTGATTCGAAAAATTATAAAACATGGATCTTTAAAGTGAAGTTGGTGCTGGATGCGATGCCAGGGGCAATGGAATTGTTGGACGGAACTAAACCAAAGCCTACCTTAGCAGCAACGGCAACTGCGGAGCAAAAAGTTCAATACGAAGAAGATCTTCAAAATTATAAATCGCTGAACAGTGCAATATCGATCATGCTCACAACAAATATGTCAGATGAAGCGCTACAGAAGGTCTTACGCTTGACAAATGCTAGAGACATGTGGCTGGAACTAGAAAGGCTTTATGGAGGCTCCTGTGTAGATCAGACCTACGATTACTGCCTTAATTTCTTCAGCTATAAGAAAACTGAGGGACATGATATCGCTACTCACATCACAACACTGAAGAATATATGGAGTGACCTAAATCTATCTTTAGTTAACGAAACTTCTCAAAAAGACACACTGCCAGATATTCTACTGATTTGTAAAATCCTTGATACGCTTCCACAGGAATATATAGGATTCAAATCAAGTTGGCTTCTTATTTCTAAAAAAGACCGAACAATAGAAAATCTTACCAGTCAGTTGTGTGCTCATGAGAGAGTACTTACACAAAATGTCCAAGAGCAAGAACCTAGCGTAGAAGCCTTATTTTCAAAGACGGATAAGAGCATAGCTAAAAAGAAGAAAGAACTATTTTGTAAATACTGTAAAAAACCTGGACATAGAGTAAGACAGTGTAAAAAATGGATTGCTGATGGGAGACCTCCAAAGGATGCAGCTGTCAACATGAACTTAACAGTTTTAACAGTTGATTTAATGAAAAGACAAGATAAAGAATTATGGTATGTAGATAATGGCGCAACTAGCCACGTCACAAACAGATCAGATTTTTTTGAAAACTTTACTCCCTTCAAAAGCAGACATACTGTCACTGGAGCCAATGGCCAAAGCATTGATGCTATCGGTATTGGTGACATACGTGCAGAAGCTAAAGTCAATGGTAGACTAGAGCCAATTTTACTGAAAAATGTCTGGTATGTTCCAAGTATATGCAGAAATTTGTTTTCGGTTCTAGCTGCTCACGACCGATCAACAAATAGCATTTTTGAGTCAACACCTTTACAATGTATATTTAAAATCAATAATCAAAGTAAAATCATCGGAATCAGAGAAAGAAAAGGAGGCCTTTACAAGTTGAGACTTAGGTGTACTAAACCTGCCGAAGTGAATACATTGATTAGCAGTCCTGATGGAACACTACAATTGTACCACGAACGGTTCGGCCACCAGTCAAAATCACATGTAAAAAAATTGATTGAAAAGGAGTTCAACTTAAAAACAAATGTAACCAAAGAACTGTGTGAAGGTTGCGTTTATGGTAAATCACATCGCCTTAAGTTTGGCACTAGAGAGAAATCCACTCGTCCAGGTGAATTGATTTATGCTGATGTTTGTGGACCCTTTCCTTACTCAATAAGCAAACTCAGATATTTTGTTCTTTTTAAAGATGATTATACACGATACAGATTTATATACTTCCTGCGAAACAAAAATGAAGTCCAATCAAAACTATTGCTCATGATTTCCGAAGCAAAAGCAAACGGAATAGTAATCAAGGAATTACTGAGTGATAATGGCGGCGAATTTGATAATGCAGTAGTCAGAAAAATCTTACTTCAAGAAGGAATTAAGCAAAGACTTACAATGCCTTACACACCTCAACAAAATCCTACTGAACGGGATAATAGGACCGTTGTGGAAATGGCAAGAAGTATAATGCACACGCGAACAGAAATTCCAACTGCACTATGGGCAGAAATTGTGAATGCATCGGCTTACATCCTTAACCGCACTGGTCCAAGCGTAAATAAAATGTCACCGTATGAAGCATGGCACAAGAAAAAGCCCAGAATCAGTCATTTGAGAATCATTGGAACCATTTGTTATCCTCACATCCCAAAGCAAAAAAGAAAGAAGTTACAGAAAAAGGCTCAAAAGGGAGTCCTCGTAGGATATGACGGTGATGAAGGCTACCGCATTTGGGATAGCGAAAATTTCCGGCTCATACGTTCTCGAGATGTCACGTTTAATGAAACGCCAGTACTGAGTGAAATAAGAAATGTACATTCAGAGACCTACAAAGATGACAACCGAACTAGCCGCTTCAACTTTGCTTTACCGAGATTGCACAATGACAGAGAAGAGATCACTGATGCACCATCTATAAGCCAACCGAGCAGCTTAATTGAAGAAGAGAACCATGTTCCTGAAGAGGAGAGGCCGCTCTCTGCTGATGATGACATAGACAGATTGGCTGAAACTCACACAAATGCTGATGTCGTGGCAGATGAGATCGATTCAAGAGAGTTGATTAAAAGACCAGTTTCAGAAGAGGAAGAGTTTCAAGATCCAGAAAGAGATGAAGTGCCTCTTTCTGCTGCTGAAATTGAAACTGAGAGAAGAATGACGCTCAGAAACCGGACTAATATCAAACCTTCTAGTCGATACGATGATTACATATGTACTTGTATGCATAATGTTACAGCTGATCCTCTCAAAGAACCTAACTCGTATAGAGAAGCTATGGCATGTAAAGATTCTGAGAAATGGCGTGCAGCTATGGAAAGTGAGTTGAAATCTCTTGAAGAAAACCAAACATGGGAGTTGGTAGATCTACCTCCCAATAGAAAAGCTCTTCCCAATAAGTGGTTATACAAAATCAAAATGAATCCTGATGGTTCAATCGAAAAATACAAAGCGCGACTAGTGATTAAAGGATATTCCCAAAAGAAGGATCTTGATTATCACGCAACTTTCAGTCCTGTAGTGAGGGTTAATACAATCCGAGCTGTTATTAGTATCGCAGCAAAAGAGAACCTTCATTTGAAACAATTTGATGTATCCACAGCATTTTTATATGGATCGTTAAAGGAAGACATTTACATGAAACCTCCTGAAGGCTTTATCAACGAAAATGACAAACGGGTTTGTAAGCTGAAACGAAGCCTTTATGGACTCAAACAAGCGCCAAGGTGTTGGAACCATTGCATCACAGAATATATCCTGCAAATTGGTTTCAAGCAAAGCAAGAGTGACCCATGCCTGTTTGTCCGAAACAAAGAAAACAAGGATAACAAAATTGTTTTAGCGCTTTATGTCGATGATGGACTAATTGCATCGGCTAATGAGAAGGAAACACAAAACTTCCTAGATGAAATGAGACATCGATTTAAAATTACCACCAAACCAGGATCTTACTTTCTTGGAATTGAGATTGAGCGAATGAAAGATGGATCAATAAAAATACATCAGAAAAGCTATTTAAAACGGTTGTTAGAAAGATTTGGAATGCAGGACTGCAAAGCAGCTGTAACCCCTATACTAAAAGACACCGTACCTTCCAAGAAAAGAGAGGGCGATGAAGAAGACGGAGAAGGAGCATTTCCATATAGACAAGCAGTTGGCGCACTATCTTACCTGATGGTCGGTACGAGGCCTGACATAGCATATCCTGTTGGGGTTGTATCGCGAACTTTAGATAATCCAAAACCTGAAGATGTTCTAAAAGTAAAACGGATACTGCGCTACTTAAAAGGAACGTTGGACTTTGGAATAACATATAAAGCTTCCACTTCGCGCATATTATGTTATAGTGACGCAGACCATGGAGGTGATGGTGCAACAGGACGATCCACAAGCGGAATCGTCTGCCTATACTCGCATGGAGCTATTGCCTGGCAGAGCAAAAGGCAGTCAACGGTTGCAATATCGTCAACGGAAGCAGAAATTGTGGCTGCCAGCGAGGCTGCAAGAGAACTAATCTGGCTTGAGCGAATAGTGAACTTCATTCAAAGTGGTTCAAAGATAGTTCCCGATCTGTTCATTGACAATGAGTCTGCTATTAAATTAGCCAATGACCCGCCGTATGAATCACACCAGAGGACTAAACACATCAGACTGAGACATTTCTTTATTAGAGAATGTGTTAGCGATGGTATTATTGAAGTCAAGCAAGTGAAAACTGAGAATCAAGTTGCAGACTTCCTCACCAAGCCAGTTTATAAGCCAAGACTCCAAGATCTCTGCAAGCAAGTTGGCCTCAACTAACGTTCCTAAACAGAAGAGTGGATGTTAGGATGAATGTAACATCGTTACTATTCCATCCGGTCTGTGCTGTGGTTGCTAGGGCAACGTTGAGTTGTTGACTCGCTGACATGGCATTGTTAAAATATATTAAAATAAAGTTTACTTTTTGAATGAATATTGGTTTACTTTAAAGATACCCATATACTTAATAGAGGGCATAATCATAACAAACGATGTTTGATCTGGGTGTGCCATCGGTAAAGGCATGACGTGATAAATCTGGTAAATCTTATTATCTACTAAAGGAATCATTAAAATAAATACAATTTTGCCGTTATAAAAATAAGAAGCGCATTGAGAGATATTGAGAATCATATTAATATTGCTTAATTCTAAGGGTACAGGTAAGTCGCGAGACTTGGGCAAGTTAGAGTGGTTATCAACTAATTCTTGATAAATTTGTGTAGGCGTGATAATTGAGGGATGAATAACATTATTTCTTAAGAATAGCAAAGAATTAATTAAATCTTCTAACCTAAAGGAAATTAACAACAAACTACTTTCTAACATATTTAAAATAAATTCTAACTTAGATCTTATCACTAAATTATCAGATACATTCTTAACGTGTAAACTTAAGTCATTCAGGGCGTCATTCAAAATAGCTTCGTTAATATTAAACTTATATAATGTTTCATTAAATGATTTTATATACGACGAAGTTACCAGAATATTATTTTTTAGAATGGAAGCCATTTTGTTTTGACTTTTCTGCATGTTTTCTATGGCATTATTATACATTAGAGCATCGTTTTCGTCAAGTGTGCCAAATATATGTTTAAAAACTGTTCCTACGGCTCCAAACCAAGCTGCTCGTTTTTTGTTTTTACTCGAGACAAGGTGAGACAGAGAAGCCATATCTTTGTTAAGATCTTCGAAGCGGATGGTCAGGGGTTCGAGCATATGATGGCAATTTAGCTCGTGAACAACGTTACTTTGTTTGCACAAATACCTAAAAGTACCTAAAACACTTTTTATATTATCTAAATGGGGCTTAAAGTAAGATATATCTATAGGTATTACTAAGTTTAGATTTCCGTTGGAAATTTGCAATTTTCCCACTGGTTCAAAATATAAACCTGAACTTTGTGGTATGGGAGTTATGAATTCCTGACTACCTTGAATGGCCCTGTAAAAGGAAATATTACTATTCTATTAATTTATTCCAATAATTCTTATACTATATCATTAAATGTAAAATGAAATTAAGATTACATTTTATTTATAGAAACTAACAAGTTAAGGTACCAATTACATTAAAACAGACGAAGAACTTTGTTCAGTTCGCAGAACTATTACTATGCACCATATCAGTAGCTAATAAAGCGCTATACGCTAAAATGTCGTGTAAGGAGATTTAGTGAGCCGTATTCATAGTCATGTTTTGTTAGAACAATTGTCCGAACTTTATTTATTTATCACTTCTTTATTTCGATATTTTATTATTTACTTAAAAGTGTTGTTTAGTTACTAATTTAGATATAGAAATATGGTTTATTTATTATTGTTATTTAATATATATATATTTTCTTACATTTATAGTTCCGAAAAGGTTTTAGAATTGAATAACAAGAAAATATTCCTAACGCGGGTTTAACTTGGTCGAAGTGATGTTTAACATGTTTCCTATTGATTAATAACGTGAGAGTGTTGTTATTGTGAACTTTAATTATCTTATAGGGTCCCTTCCACAGTGGGGACATTGCTTTTCGCAGACGTAAATGGTTTTTAAGATATACGTACTCTCCGGTTTTATATGATACTGATCTTGAGTGATTATCGTAATAACGTTTAGACCTTTCCTTGGATAATCTAATGTTTTCAAGGGCTTTACTTTGGGAGTATTTTAAACGTTGTTGAAGTATTTTTACATATTCAGGATACGTCGCGTCTAGTGAAGATTCAAATAGAGAGTTTGGTAATAAGGGTTTACATCCGAATAAAAGTTCATATGGTGAGTAGTTAGTGGTACAGTGAGTGTTAGTATTATAGGCAAAGATTGCTGTATATACGTATCGAGGCCAGTCGGACTGATCTTCGTTCACATAGGACTTTAAGTATTCTTTCAAGGTGGAATGACTACGTTCCAGTGCACCTTGTGTTTGTGGGTGATACGGAGAAGACCATAACTGTTTAATTTTAAGAAAGGAACAGGTTCTTTTAAACAAATCCGCTGTGAAATTAGTGCCTTGGTCAGTTAGTATATATTTAGGTAGCCCAAATAGAGAGATGAAATGTATAAGGCATTCGCTAGTTTCTTCCGCAGTAGTGCTACGGATAGGATATGCTACTGAGTACTTTGTGAGGTCGTCTTGCATCGTTAAAATAAATTTTAACTTTCCTGGGCCTGACTCAGGGAGTGGTCCCACTATGTCGAGGGCTACTCTCTCAAATGGTACAGTAGATGTACTCGTGATTTGCATGGGGGCACGATTTAATCTGCGAAGTGCTTTGTTAGATTGGCAGGAAGAACATGCTCGAACATATCCTTCAATGTCGGACTTCATACCTTTCCAGTAGTATGATTCAGAAATTCTTTTTAACATTCTTTTGCAGCCTAGATGACCAGCTAGAGGTAAGTCGTGATTTTCTTTAAGTATTTTTTGAATTTCTGTTGGCGAAGGGTAAATTATGTTGTTATGATAAATGTGAACTTCTATGTTAGTGTTATGGAACAAATGTGAAATAATACTAAATATTTTTATGAATGAGTGTTTGTCAAAAGGGTTTCTAAAGTCGGAAATGGCAACTGAAGTAACTGTTTCATCAACTGAAATTAGTAATTCGTTTCTAATATTTTTTATACTTTCAAAAATGTCTGGGTAAGAACAACTGTCAAAATGATAGACTTTTGTAAAAAGAAAATAACACTGTTTGTTTTTAATGTTAAATTTTAAAGAGGAGTTAAGTGTTCTTTCTAGTCTTGTAAAGGCATCTTGTTCAGGGTAAAGGTCCAAAAATTCTTGTACATATGGATTAGATTCATCAAGGTCTATTGATGTAGGAATTATGATGTACTTTTGATTTGCTTTAATTAGGTTTTCATTATGTTCGATAATGACTGTGTTGTAGGTTGTTAGAGGGTCATTAGAGTCTTTCAAGAACTTACTATAACTGTCTTCGTTGAAAATATTGTCATTTTCTAAAGGGTCGAGAGTACCAGGGACTTGTGAGTCATTTACTATTGGGTTAACCGGATATCGTGAAAGAGCGTCTGCTGCGCTATTGAGTCTGCCTTTTCTGTACACAATTTCATACTCGTATTCCTCAAGTTTTAGCCGCCAGCGTTGAAGTTTGCTGCTGGGGTCGGAGTGGTTAAATAGCCATTTAAGTGGACGATGGTCGGTTACAATTTTGAATTGATGGCCGTAGAGATAGGGTCTAAAAGTCTTACAACCAAAAAGTATAGCAAGCAATTCTTTTTCAGTAGTATTATAATTACTTTCGGCTTTGTTGAGAGTACGGGACGCAAAGGAGATGGGACGGTCGTTTCCTATTTCACCCTGGGAAAGTATGGCACTGATTGCAAAATTTGACGCATCACAAGTAAGTATAAATGTTTTTTGAAAATCAGGGTAAGCTAATAATGGAGCGGAGGTAAGTTTTGATTTTAGATCTTCGAAAGCTAATTGATGTTCGTTTTGCCACATAAATTTGACATCCTTTTTTAAAAGAGATGTTAATGGTTTTGCTATTTTGGAAAATTCTGGGATAAAACGCCTGTAATATGAAACTAAACCTAAAAATGACTTGATGTCTTTAGGAGACTTGGGTAAAGGAAATTCTCTGACAGATTTAATTTTTTCAGGATTTGGATGTACGCCCTTATCCGTAATGATGTGTCCCAAATACGAGACCTCTTTTCGAAGGAACTCGCATTTATCGGGCTGTAGTTTCAAGTTGAATTTTCTAAGTCGGTCAAAAATGTTTAAAAGGTTTTTTATATGGGATGGAAGATCGTAAGAATAGATAACAATGTCGTCTAAGTAGACGAAGCATTGTATACCCTGTAGTCCTGATAATGCAGTATTCATAAGACGTTGGAATGTCGAAGGTGCATTTTTTAGGCCAAACGGCATGCGATTAAATTGGAAATGACCCTGTGGGACGGAAAACGCAGTTTTTTCTGAATCTGTTGGGGACATTTCAATCTGATGGAACCCTGAAGCGAGGTCTAGAGTGCTGAAGTATTTGCTTTTTCCCAACTGGTCTAAGATTTCAGTAACGTTGGGTATTGGGTAAGAATCACCTATAGTCACGTCATTTAGTTTTCTATAGTCGATGACTACGCGCCATTTACGCTGGCCCGAGGCATCGATTTTTTTTGGAACTACCCAGATTGGTGCTGACCATGGAGAAGTAGAGGGTTTGATGATGTTTTCATTAAGCATTTTAGTAATTTGGGTTTCTACTTCTTTTTTATGGCATTCGGGGAATCGGTACGACTTAACATGTATCGGATGATCTGAAGTTGTTTTTATTTCATGCTTTATTGCTGTAGTGGTTGAAAGTGGTTCCCCGGGGAGGTGGAAAATGTCACTATACTTTGAACATATATTAGTCAAATGGTCTTTTTCTTCAAGATTAAGATGTGAAGTACGTAAGGACTTAAGGACTTCTTTTGTTCTTACCAAACAAGTGGAATTGGAATCATAGAAAGGCATTACGGGTTGAGACATATCGATTAGATTTATTGGAAGAAGAGTTAATTTCATATCAGATTTGATAGTCGTGTCTTGGTCAGATGTGTTTACAACAGAAATGTTGACACGATTGTTATTTTTTACTTTGACAATGCAATTCGCGATTAAAAGTGAATTTATTGGATCAGCATCAAGAATGATTCCTTCTCCGATTTCTGGGTTTGATACGGTACATTCTATAATAGCTTCAGTTCTGGAAGGGATTGTATATACGGGTTCGTTAAAATTAAGGTTTACCGTTTTGTCGTTGAGTTTTAATGTTTTGAGTTTGTAATCGATATTGCTCTCTGTTAAATCAAGGATATCTGTGCCAATAATCCCGTCATAAGGAAGGTTAATTTTGTCAATTACGTGGAAATTATGAATCATGTTTTTGTTTTCTATAAGTAAAGAAATTGGTAATAGTCCTAAAGTTTCCACAGGTTGAACAGAGTCTATACCTTTAATTTTAACAGTTTTATTTTTTAGTTCGTTAAAATTGTGCACGGAGTGTCTTTGTATCAAGCTGATTGCAGCACCTGTATCTACGAGCAGTTTAAGAGGTTTGTGAGAAATTGATGAGTTGACGATGATGTAAGGTAAGTATTTTTTTAAATGATTTATATTTAATTCGTAAATTTCATTAATGCTGTTCTCGATTGTAGGAGTTTTAGTTTCTAAAGAATAGTGCGGTATTTGGATATTCCGTGTTACCAGCTGTTGTGGCTTACACGAATTAGATAAACGAGGAGATAATTCCTCTGTATGAGGACCGCTAGCATCATGAAGTTCATTGGATTTGAGAGTGCTATGAGATTGGGGCTGGTTACCCTGTTTGTTAGCAATGATTATTCGGGACTGGTTACCCAAGGATTTAGTGCTATGAGATTGGGGCTGGTTACCCTGTTTGTTAGCAATGATTATTCGGGACTGGTTACCCAAGGATTTAATAATATTTTTAGAGTTTGCATAGGTGCCATTTATTATTTTTGAGTCCGATAGACACCGGCTCGGACTAGGATTTAGTTTAAATTATTTGAATTTTCAGGATTATAGTCACTAATAAGAGGTTGTTCTGCTTCAACTACATGAATGTTTCTATCGCCATTAGGTTGAGGTATCGTATTTCGTCGGCTATTATTATATTGACGTTTCCGGCAGTTTTCAATCGTGTGACCCTGTAATTTACAATATCTGCAGAAAGTAGATCTAATTGGTCCCATATTTGGGCGAAAAACTTGAACTTGATTATTAAATGTTGAAGGTCTTGTAGGTCTAAAGTTTGAGTTGCGTTGGGGTCTATTTTCAGGAGGCGTAAAAGATTTACTAGAGAAGTGTACTATTTTTTCTTCTGAGATTGCTATGTTTATGGCTTCATTTAAATTTTTCGGGTTTCGGAGGCGAACATTATTAGCAAGTTTTGGATTAAGGCCCAGAGTGAAAGTATTCAGGGCTAAATCTTCCATAGCTGCCGTTCTACCTGCTAATTCACTTTTCCTAGTATTGGATAGGGTTATTTCTGTAAGGAGTTGACTTAAACACGTTTCAAGGCGAAGAGAATATTGAGCTACGGTTTCGTTATAGTTTTGTTTGCATTCCTGTAAGTCTGTCAAAAGGTGTGCGTAACATTTTCTTTCACCAAATTGTGTTGTGAGAAATTCTTTAAGTTGGTCCCAAGTATTGAATTCTTTAATAGCGCAGGCACTTTCCGCACGACCTTGGAGTTGGCTTAATATGTACTTAAAAAGGACGGGTTTTTCACCTTCCGAGGCTAGATTATAGGCATTTGTGCAATTATTGAGGAATGGTGTCAATTGTTCCCGAGATCCGTCGAAGGGCTTAACAAATCGAAAAAGTGCATTCAAATCAATATTTACCGGTTGAACAGGTAAAGGTTTATCTAGTTTTACCTTATCAGAACGTGTTTCTGTTGCCATTTTGGATTAAGATATTATCGATTATTTATAAATTGAGTGAGTTAGATATTTGTAAACTAAAATATAAATTTAAAGTTTAAAGATTAAAGATTTTAACTAGTTCAAAACAAGACTATAGATTTGGCACACGACTTACAAGTTACAGATAAGAGTCTAATGTTCTTGTTATGACTTCGACACGATGGTAACGGAACTTAATATTAACACAACGCTTAAATATATCACTGCACGTCACTTTAGGATGGATTTAAAATGTTAATGTTTTGAAAGAATGAAGAAAGTTCTGACTTACAGGAGTTTGACGATCAGGAAGTAGGTTACCAATAGAAACCTCATGGTGATTCTCTGGAACTGGAAACAGGTACTGGAACTGGAACCCTTCCGTGATTTTGGTTCCAGGGTAGAGTAGACTGAGGGGAGCGAGCTGTTGTCGCTACGGATGGGTCTGGATCACTCGTGGACAGGTTTTAAAAATTAAACCCGTATTTGATGATTGCACTAAACAAATTTGGCTTTTCGCACTATTTTACGTAACTTTCACTGGGCACTTTCTTTCACATACACGTAAATTAATTTTGACTTCCTGGGATCTGTAATCTGATCCCTTTTACGCTGCCACCAAATGTTATACCGAGCTTGCTCCAAGAGTTTTTAAAAAAAAGATTTTAAACTGATCTAGGATTTATTTGAACTTCACAAAAGAATAACTTTTACAATTAACACCTTTTAAATTAATTTGCAAGAGCGTGTGCACTGTGCAAGTTGTCGCGACAGGATCCAGACTGACTATCCAGACCTCCATCAAGCTGCATTGAAAATGACCACACATACAGCCGTTTGCTGATACTGCACTGAGTCAGCTATTAGCCCTACAGGTTAGGGATGTAACAGTGCGTCCGGCTGTCTGGACATTTTCTCGCAGAGCGTTGCTGCTTATCTAGGTGGCTAAGTCATCGTTTGTGACGACGATCTGTAAAGGTTTCATCGTTTGTGACGGTATAGTTTCCTCAAAAAATCGAAAAAACTTTGGCCAGCCAGCCAGAATTTTGCATTTTCCAGCATTCCAGATCTCAGCCCCCAGAGGGTTTTGAGGATCCAGCTGGTATATAAAGGTATGTGACGCGATATGTGACAGCAACTAAAGTGGTTTTATCAAGCAAAACGCCATAATTTTTGAGTTAACACGAAAAACAAGTGGCCAGCCAGCCGGACGTTTCTGGCTGAGCCACTTTGTTTTTTCCTTATATCTCAGTAATTAAAGCAATTAGAACTGAGTTTTAAGTTTAAAAGGAATGTGACGCGATATGTGACAGACCTCATATAGTTTAAAACATACCTGACGCATGTGTTTAAGAGTTATTTCGATAAAGATTTTGATGACAGATGACAAATGTCCGGCTGGCTGAGCCACCCATTCCAGCGCTTGCAGACGGTCTAGAAAGCTAGATTCTTATCAAAAGGAATGTGACGGCGATGAAGACAACAAATCGTCGTATGTGACAGCTCTAAATACTGCCAAACAAAAAATATAAGCGATTGTTGATTCTTTCATACAAAGTCAATTAGGGTGACCATATTTTACTCCTGTACATTGTCATCCTTATAAAATACTTCCACAAAATTTGTCAAACATGACAAATAACTTGATCATTACGTTGCTCTAATTAAGTGTAATTAAACTTACAAGGTGCTTGGTGTTGTAGAATATATCAATGGTGGTTCACTAGGGCATTATAAATGTCATTTTTATTGTAATGATAATGATTGGTTTTGCTATGACGATATGGATTACAAAATTAGGCAAAGCCTTAAAAAGCCAATGCTTCTACATTGTCTTGTTTATGTTTTGACAGACTGAACTGAGAGATGCATACCTACATTATAATGAAGATGTTTTAATTACTTAGGAACTTGTTTTATTAATGAGTATTTAATACGTTAAGGCTGATTGAAAATAATTAAGTATAACTCAAAAGACTGATTTATTAAAACATATCTTTATTTATTAAGTAATACTTATTTACACACAAATTAGTGTAAACAAACTGAATTAGATTCAATTATTAATTTAATGATTGCAGGTGGTTTGTTATGTGAAGTAAAGAATTGTAAAGTAATATAATATTATTTTATTAATACTCATAAGTAATGCCATAATGTTAAGTGTAATTAAAAATAACGTTTTATTAAAAAGTGGTTATCAAGAATTCAAAAATTTTGATTATTTTCACAATTAAACAAAGTCAGTAAATACTTAAAGTGTACAATATGTGATACCTACTTATTTACTTACCTACCAACTAGATTTAGCATAGATTTAATTATGTTGTCAGATTGTTTAATATGTGAAGGAAAAATGTATGATTTGAATATAGTAAATAAAGTATTTGATTTTAATTGTTACTCATGTTGCAAGGTTAACTTGTTACTGGGTTGTCGTATAAAAATTTTGTAAATAGTGTCTAATAGATAAACGGACAAGTACTGATTTAAAGCGATATCTGTGATTTTGATATGTACCTACATTATTTTTAAGGAAGCTTTTAATGATGTAAATAGAATTATTAGATGAAAAACTACTTTTTGTCCAGAATTGTATTTCTTTCATAAAGAAATTGTTACTTAGTTATTTGAATATGTTACATTAAACCCAGACTGATTTTATTAGTGGGTACAAACAAAAAAAAACATATTTATAAATTAATATAAAATAAACATAGGTATATCCATTATGTAACGAGCACTATGTACTCGATAATTATGTAATAAAAGTAGGTACTTATTTTTTATTATAAATTTTTACAATGACCTAGTACGCAGATCGCTGCCAATGCAAGCGTAACCATGCGTTGCGTAATCACTTATTTAACTTTCGGTTAAGTTTACTCAGTAAATTTATAAATATTAAATAAATAATAAAATCCCCAGACAATCACACCAACTACATGGCCCCAAAGTAAGCATAGCTTGTGTTATGGGATACCATATAGCGAACTAGGGGGGAACCTAGAATGTAAATACATAAATAGATAAACACCCAGACACGGAACATTTTTTTTTTCTTGTTCCGTGCGGGAATCGAACCCGCAACCACTGGCGTCTGAGGCAGACAGGTTTACCCCATCGTCAAAGTGGTCGCCTAATATTAATGTTTTATTATATTTTTACTTTTTATGTATGAGCTCAAACTGTCACGTCCTTGAATTTCTAAAGTAACCCACCAGTCACCCTGTATACCTACTTACAAGTTTTACGTTTTTGTGGTTTAATTTGTGGTGTGGTCAAGATTAAAAATAAAATAATATATCAAGTCAAAAGTTAAAAAGTTTGTATACAAGAAGGGTATACTTAGGTACCTATTTAATTTTTTTCAATATGTTACATTAATCCCAGACTGATTTTATTAATCGGTAAACACAAACAAAAAGTAAATTAATAAAAAATAAATACATGATGCATTATGAAATAATATTTTTATTTACCCACTTAATTAGAGCAATGTAATGATCAAGTTATTTGTCATGTTTAAAAAATTTTTTGGAACTATTTTATAAGGATGACAATGTACAGGAGTAAAATATGGTCACCCTAATTGACTTTGTATGAAAGAATCAACAATCGCTTATATTTTTTGTTTGGCAGTATTTAGAGCTGTCACATACGACGATTTGTTGTCTTCGTTGCCGTCACATTCCTTTTGATAAGAATCTAGCTTTCTAGACCGTCTGCAAGCGCTGGAATGGGTGGCTCAGCCAGCCGGACATTTGTCATCTGTCATCAAAATCTTTATCGAAATAACTCTTAAACACATGCGTCAGGTATGTTTTAAACTATATGAGGTCTGTCACATATCGCGTCACATTCCTTTTAAACTTAAAACTCAGTTCTAATTGCTTTAATTACTGAGATATAAGGAAAAAACAAAGTGGCTCAGCCAGAAACGTCCGGCTGGCTGGCCACTTGTTTTTCGTGTTAACTCAAAAATTATGGCGTTTTGCTTGATAAAACCACTTTAGTTGCCGTCACATATCGCGTCACATACCTTTATATACCAGCTGGATCCTCAAAACCCTCTGGGGGCTGAGATCTGGAATGCTGGAAAATGCGAAATTCTGGCTGGCTGGCCAAAGTTTTTTCGATTTTTTGAGGAAACTATACCGTCACAAACGATGACTTAGCCACCTAGATAAGCAGCAACGCTCTGCGAGAAAATGTCCAGACAGCCGGACGCACGACTATATTTTTGATACACTAAAAAGTCCTATATTTTCAGTTCCTGTATGAATTTTGGGAATTCCTTCCTTAGTGCACCAAACAGCTATACGCCAAGTAGTTTTGGCTGTACATTGTCTATGAGTCGTTAAGTACCTACCTCTACCAGTAATGGACCAGTTGTTTATATAATAACATAGTGATCTAAGTGACTTTTTTCTATAAAACTAAGAATGCTAGCTTAATTAAATACAGCATATTAACAAAAAGTGTTTCCATATTATTTTAAACTCATTGAAAATACTATTAAATAAAAAAAAAATTAGTAAAAACATCATGGATTTCTCACAATGCTAAACGCGTTTGCTTACATTTCTCCAAAAACAGTTATTGTGCCGTAGGTCATTCTGGCTCTAACGTCGTCAGTTATGGTTCATACGTATATCGATAGATCAAATTTAAGCGTGCGTCCGGCTGTCTGGACATTTTCTCGCAGAGCGTTGCTGCTTATCTAGGTGCCTAAGTCATCGTTTGTGACGACGATCTGTAAAGGTTTCATCGTTTGTGACGCTATTGTTTCCTCAAAAAATCGAAAAAACTTTGGCCAGCCAGCCAGAATTTCGCATTTTCCAGCATTCCAGATCTCAGCCCCCATAGGGTTTTGAGGATCCAGCTGGTATATAAAGGTATGTGACGCGATATGTGACAGCAACTAAAGTGGTTTTATCAAGTAAAACGCCATAATTTTCGAGTTAACACGAAAAACAAGTGGCCAGCCAGCCGGACGCTTCTGGCTGAGCCACTTTGTTTTTTCCTTATATCTCAGTAATTAAAGCAATTAGAACAGAGTTTTAAGTTGAAAAGGAATGTGACGCGATATGTGACAGACCTCATATAGTTTAAAACATACCTGACGCATGTGTTTAGGAGTTATTTTGATAAAGATTTTGATGACAGATGACAAATGTCCGGCTGGCTGAGCCACCCATTCCAGCGCTTGCAGACGGTCTAGAAAGCTAGATTCTTATCAAAAGGAATGTGACGGCGACGAAGACAACAAATCGTCGTATCCACTCGCTTGCTTATGGCAACGATCGTTTCCAATCCAAATTCTCAAACTTTGCTCTTGGCAACAATCGTTGCCAAATTTGATTTTTAATTAAACGACTCAGAACTCTATTTTGTAGTATGTAAGGTTCACGTAAAAAATATTTTAAACCATAGACAATTAATTTATCCATCATCGAAACGTAAAATGACTAAATTAGAAAACAAATTTCCTTTAAAAAATACGAAGTGAAGTTTCAAGTCGCCATTTTGTGTTATATGCTCGCAGAATTCAATATTGTTTTTCTAAGGATTTTACTATGAAAGTAATCGTTGTTTTATTTTTAACAGGTTAAATAACTATTATATTTTATAAAAATGACATAAAATTATATACTTATCGCGCATTTTTTTTCTCTATTTCAATTTATTTGACTAAAACCGGAAAAATATGCTCGACCTTAACTAAGCCTCAAATTAAATATTATACACATGACTTTTGATAAATAACACAACGTTATTTTATTCCTTATTTTATTGTCTACACAAAACAGTATTTGTATTTACTATAGGCCACTTGTATCGATTATAAATCAAGTTTTTCTAATGACGGCCGCCCCGATCGTAACAGTCAAATTTCACTAGCAAAGTTCAACGATTTTTTTGAAATCGAGAGCAAGCGAGTGGGTATGTGACAGCTCTAAATACTGCCAAACAAAAAATATAAGCGATTGTTTATTCTTCCATACAACGTCGATTAGGGTGACCATATTTTACCCCTGTACATTGTCATCCTTATAAAATACTTCCGCCAAATTTGTCAAACATGACAAACAACTTGATCCTTACGTTGCTCTAATGAAGTGGGTAAATAAAAATATTATTTCATAATGCATCATGTATTTATTTTTTATTAATTTACTTTTTGTTTGTGTTTACCAATTAATAAAATCAGTCTGGGATTAATGTAAGATGTTGAAAAAGTATACCCTTCTCGTATACAAACTCTTCAACTGAAACTTAATATTGCTATTTTAGCACCATCATTTCAATAAAGTTGTTTAACTATTGAAATTACTTAACTTTAATTGTTGAATTGTTTTCAAATGATTCCTATGACACTGACAGTAATTTCCACAACATAACCTTGTAGTGCCGTCACCGTTACATAAGAATCGTATTGGAGGCTTCTAAAGATGGCATTTATTTATTTTACGTAGCTATATTCCAATAAAATGATATTCCGTTGGAATTATAACAATTCATTACATTTGTAAGAAATTATCTCAATCACACTTTACGTTTACGTTCCGCAAAAGTCACTTCGTAAGGTATGATTTAAGAAATACCCTGACTGAGACGAGGTCGCTAACTATGGGCCTTATAAATATGCTTAGAGTCGCTCAGCGGGCAATGGAAAGGGCCATGCTCGGAGTTTCCCTGTGGGATCAAATCAGGAATGAGGAGATTCGCAGGCGAACCAATGTCACGGACATAGCCAGAAGGATTGCAGAGCTGAAGAAAAAAAAAAGTTCTCGAGTGGCGGCCACGTACTGGGAGACGCAGCGTAGGCAGGCCCCCCGCACGATGGACCGATTAGTATGTGTCATCATTTGGAGGATATGTAAGTATTACTTATATTATTTTTCTTAAGTATTTGTTTCTGAATGAAAATTTTTGTCAAGCCTTAACAAATTGTGCCTTTTGCGTAATGTACCTAAGTATTATAATCACGGTTCATTAATTCCTTTTGATACTCACTTTATTAACAAAGCTATCATAATTTAAATTACATAATATAACCACAAAGTCAATTAAGAAAAAGAATATCAAGTATTATAAAAATACAGACTGGTTTAGTAAACAAATTTCATGTCCTTTTACTTATTTACTTGAGTGAATTTTAACAATAAACAACTTAAAAAAACAACAACATAAACAATAAACTTGTAGGTACCTACATACTTACTTATTCAAAAACAAACGTAGTTGTTTTAATTTATTTTTTATTTAATTTCAGTAACAAACAGTTCCAGTTTTGATTTTTGAACTACAGAAACTCAAAATTTTAAGGAGTACAAAGAAGAGAAAAGTAATCATAACAAAAAATGCCACAAAAACACAAACAAAAAGTAAATTAATAAAAAATAAATACATGATGCATTATGAAATAATCTTTTTATTTACCCACTTCATTAGAGCAACGTAAGGATCAAGTTGTTTGTCATGTTTGACAAATTTGGCGGAAGTATTTTATAAGGATGACAATGTACAGGGGTAAAATATGGTCACCCTAATCGACTTTGTATGGAACAATAAACAATCGCTTATATTTTTTGTTTGGCAGTATTTAGAGCTGTCACATACGACGATTTGTTGTCTTCGTCGCCGTCACATTCCTTTTGATAAGAATCTAGCTTTCTAGACCGTCTGCAAGCGCTAGAATGGGTGGCTCAGCCAGCCGGACATTTGTCATCTGTCATCAAAATCTTTATCAAAATAACTCCTAAACACATGCGTCAGGTATGTTTTAAACTATATGAGGTCTGTCACATATCGCGTCACATTCCTTTTCAACTTAAAAGTCAGTTCTAATTGCTTTAATTACTGAGATATAAGGAAAAAACAAAGTGGCTCAGCCAGAAGCGTCCGGCTGGCTGGCCACTTGTTTTTCGTGTTAACTCGAAAATTATGGCGTTTTACTTGATAAAACCACTTTAGTTGCTGTCACATATCGCGTCACATACCTTTATATACCAGCTGGATCCTCAAAACCCTCTGGGGGCTGAGATCTGGAATGCTGGAAAATGCGAAATTCTGGCTGGCTGGCCAAAGTTTTTTCGATTTTTTGAGGAAACAATAGCGTCACAAACGATGAAACCTTTACAGATCGTCGTCACAAACGATGACTTAGGCACCTAGATAAGCAGCAACGCTCTGCGAGAAAATGTCCAGACAGCCGGACGCACGCAAATTTAAGAGCGAATTTTTCTTTGCCTTCATTCATTTTTGCCTAGCTATGGGGGTCCCACTAGGTATAGACACACCTATTCTGGACAAAACAGCATGTTTAAATACAGCATATTAACAAAAAGTGTTTCTATATTATTTTAAACTCATTGAAAATACTAAGTATTAAATTTAAAAAAAAAAGGTAAAAACATCATGGATTTCTCACAATGCTAAACGCGTTTGCTTACATTTTCTCCGAAAACAGTTATTGTGCCGTAGGTAGTGATGGGTCGGGGGCATAAACAAATATGGACACAATGGGCATAAACTAGGCATATTGGGCATAAATGAGTTTACGTCCAAATAAATGCCCGATCACTAGGCACAAAAACAAACAACTTAATTTTGTAAAAAATTAAGCAGGAACTTGAATAAAAATGAAACTTTAAGTATTTCGTAAATCAAAACTTTTAATCAAATAATCATTCATTAAATAATCACAGTGTTACTCCCCTCCCGCTTCAACAGTAAACTCCATAGTCCATTGAAATGTTACATTTTTTAGGCCTAACCTTGCGTTTTTCAGAGGACGCAATTTTATTTTTTTGATGTGTAGGGGGTCAGTGTAAAGCTAAAACCAAGTTTGTGGGGTCTCTACCCTTCTCCTACGGCCGCCATCTTGAAAATAGGGGTTGAAATGGTTTTTACGATATAGCTCTTAAACTATTTATCTGATAAAAAAAATTATTAACATATTTTGTTGCAAATTAAATCCTCTACAACTTTGGTTAAGTAACTTTTTGTCGAAGAACTATAAATTAAAAAGTTATAAGCGAAAATGTTTAGAAATTCGAGAAAATAATTTATATTTTTTGATATAACTTTTTTTTATCATTTTACGAAAAAATTATATCATACCATTTTTGTGGATCGTTTTTTGAGAAACAACTTTTATGAGCAACATTTTTTCATTAAGTCAATAGTTAAGGTTTTACAGCGCTCCGAAATGTGTACTATTTTTCAGTACTCTTAACTAGACTTATATTATACGTGTGTACTAATAATGTGTCATAAGTAATTGTTTTTTTTTTGTTTTTATAATTTTTTTTATTATTAATAATTGATTATTGACTATTTTCCACTCCATTACAGAATTTGACAATTATTGATTTTTAAAATAATTGTAATCTGATGGCCGTTACCGAGAACACTGTCCAGGTAGAAAATACTTTACGCCAACTTCCACTAAGCTGGGAATATTAGCTATGCATACAAACATATACATAATACATAATTTCACACCTGTATCTCTAATGGGGTAGGCAGAACATCAGAGGCTATAAAACCATGTAATGTCACGTTTGACAAATTTGGAGGTACTATTATGATGGAGAGAGACCATTGCAGTGTCAGCCTATCGCCCGCAAAAACGCCAATAAAACCTCCGTCTCTTAACTGACTCTTACAGTTTGCCCGGGAAGAGAAGCAGCTGGCACATTCTATGTTTTTCTTTCGCTCCCAGTCCAGCATAGAAGAAAGTTAAAAAATTAGCTATGCGATTAGTAATATTCATTGCAACGTCCATAATACTTGTTTTTGTACTCCCATTACGTACAACAAAAACCCGCGCTTGTCGGCTTTTACGCGAATGACTTGGATCCTGAGCCGCTTTGGCACAGATGAAACAATTGTTCGCAAAATCGAAGTCTGGCTCTGGAGCTTCTGAAACTGACGATAAACTACTGGAGCTGCTGCTGCGACGACGAACAACATTATCGGTTCGATTGTCCACGTAATAACAATAACACGCAATTTGTACAGTACCTTCCGAAAAATTTCGTAATAGTATATTATGTAACAAGTGAGCTAAGTAACGCTCACGAGTTACATACGACGTTTTTCAACACACTTGTGAGTAAAAGACAGAAAAATGGATTGAAAAATGGCGCCGAACCTCGCGCATGCGCGTAGGTTTTTTTTTCCGCCAAATGTGTCAATGTCTGTATAGCATATACAGCTTATTTTAAATGAAAATGTTTAATTTGGAGTGGTAAATGCAAATATTTTAATATTTTATAACAAATTATTGTAAATTGTGAATAATTTGTTTGATATAAAAATTTGTTTTACTAATATAAGGCGCAAACATTTAAAAATGTATATGGATTTGAAGTGGTATAAAACCTCTTTGTTGTTTCTGAAAATATTTAATGTATAACCCGGACCAATAAAATATGCTCTGTTTACTCGCATGTAATTTGCACAAAGGTACAATTCAACTTTGTAGGATTCATTATATTATGCACTAGGGTATAATATATTATGCACGCGTGACTTATAGCCCAGTTTATAGTTCTAAATTCAATAGAATAACGCTCACTTTACGAGCAAGTGTGTTGAAAAAAATTGTAAAGGGCTGTAAAACCTTAACTATTGACTTAATGAAAAAATGTTGCTTATAAAAGTTGTTCCTCAAAAAACGATCTAAAAAAATTGTCTGATATAATTTTTTCGTAAAATGATAAAAAAAAGTTATATCAAAAAATATAATTTATTTTCTCGAATTTCTAAACATTTTCGCTTATAACTTTTATATTTATAGTTCTACGACAAAAAGTTACTTGACTAAAGTTGTAGAGAATTTAATTTGCAACAAAAACCGTTAATATATTTTTTTTATCAGATAAATAGTTTAAGAGATATATCGTAAAAACCATTTCAACCCCTATTTTAAAGATGGCGGCCGTAGGAGAAGGGTAGAGACCCCACAAACTTGGTTTTAGCTTTACACTGACCCCCCCTATACATCAAAAAAATAAAATTGCGTCCTCTGAAAAACGCAACCCCAAATGTAACTTTTCAATGGACTACCAGCTACCCCCGTTGTTCTTTCAAACCAAGTTATAATTTTAACCAATCGATTTTGGTTTATTGCAGTATATTAGTTAAAATAAAATATGTTTTAAATGATTTTTTTTTGTATACTTAGATATAAGATACGATAATAAATAAATAAAAAAAATGTTTATGCCCAGACAAAAGACATTTACTCGGCATTTACGGGCATTTATCAGGCATTTACTCAATGTGCCAAAAACGCCAGGACATAAACCCATCTCTAGCCGTAGGTCATTTCTGGCTCTAACGTAGTTATGGTTCATACGTATATCGATAGATCAATTAATTTAAGAGCGAAATTTTCTTTGTCTTCATTCATTTTTGCCTAGCTATGGGGGTCCCACTAGGTATAGACACACCTTATTCTGGACAAAACAGCATGTAATTCTATAGAATGGTAACAATGGTTAATTGGTTAGCCGTCATTGGCGGGATTTAAAACTATGGTAGCAACTAGAGATGCGCCGAGGATTACTTTTGCCGAGTAACGAGTACCGAGTTTTACTCTTCTCAATTTTTTTTCAACCGAGTGCTCGGCCGAGTAACTCGGTTTAATCAAATTCCCATTTCGCGCGCGTAAACATGTACAAACAGGTTCGCGCCGGTCGAGAGGCCGGCTCGCGTTGATACACCCCTCACCCCGCCCGCGGCTTTCATCTACCAGTCACTTGATAGTTTGCAAACATAAATAATTGAAAAAGTTAGTTAAATAACGATTGACTGTGTGTAGTAACTGATCAGTGATTGTTGACCTTATAACTTCACGTAAAAGATCACGAATTCGGGCGTTTTACGACGAGATTGTAGGAGATAAAGCAAAAGTGAAATGTACTTTATACAATTCTCTAATTTCACGTAGTGGTGTTGGATGAAAAGGTTCTACGACGGCAATGTTAAACCATGTTAAAATAAAATACATAGAAGAGATTTGGAAAATGAAACTCTGTGGGAAATATCTCAAACTGTCGAATTAACACTGTTGTTTTAATTATATGTACCTAAATATATAGTCGGCATTCAAACCGAGTTATTCGGCCGAGTACGAGTATCAAAAAACCTGCCGAGTACGAGTATCAAAAAACCTGCCGAGTACGAGTATCAAAAAACCTGCCGAGTACGAGTATCAAAAAACCTGCCGAGTACGCCGAGTACCGAGTAACAACCGAGTACTCGGCCCATCTCTAGTAGCAACCCCTAAATGCTATTCAAAAAATTAAAAAAAAATAGTGAAATAGTTTCTTATGGTATATAATCAAACTACGTGGTGCCCCGCGAAATTAGATTTTTTTTCCCTTTAGGAATAAGGAGCACCCTAGTGTGTAGACCTTAGTTTGTTGACTGCAGCTTTTTATTTGTTGGATGTATACTGATGTTAAATAGTTACGGAAACAGGAATCAAACGGATTTGCAAGTAAACCAGTTACACTGACAACCAATAAAAAGTTCATGTACCTTTTATAATGTCAGTTATTTAGGTAAATAATAAAAGAAAGTATTTTTGTTTGTAAATATTTATTACTTAAGTTTACTTTTTGCTGTTAAGAATGATACCATCATATTTCTGTTGGAACCACTTCATGGCATCCTCTTTTGTAAGTCTGTGTTGGAATCCAACCTTGCCGGTCTTGCGCCGTCTGTGTGCAACATTGAATCCTAAAGACAATAAAAATAACATTAAGATCTGATAAGAAATTCTTCACCTTCTTTACAATTATATTATTTATAAGAAATGTCCTTAATACCCTACAAATAACAATTTTTAAGTTGCTATTTCTAGGAATTTAAGTTATACTTTAGCACATTATTTACAGAGTGTTGGCTAAGCAAAGTAACTAAACTCTTGAACAAATGTGCAATTTAATAGTAAAAGAGTTTACTTTGCATATAATATAACAAACAAGGCTTAACTAAACGGAAATATACATAAATATAGGCAATTACATTAATTATTACTTCTTTCAATTACAAGTTAGGAAACAATTCACTATATATTAAAAAGTAAACTGCAATGCAGAAATAATTCCTATGTGAGTGTCAATTATTGATACATTCCGGATTGTATGAACAGTAGAAACTCAATTAACTGGACTTATTGTTGTTATGCATCTAGATATTGCAATGCTTGAAAGCATGTTTTGTGCATAAGTAGTCCATAAAGATATCAAACTTTATATGGTATAGAACAAGGTTGCCTGGTAGATTGTCTTTAGATGATAAGGCCCCCTATGGTGCACTATGCCTATAACATTGTTAAGTATTCTTGTTTCTTACTCCATTTGTACAATGATGAATAAAATAAGTAACAACAAAAATCAAAGAAATTACTGAAAGTAAAACAAATAATAGTACATTACTGCAGCAGCCAGCAAGAGAGGCATTCATATGTCCATTAATGCCTAGTTGCGGCCAAGGCTTGTATTAAGTAGTACAATTCGGAACTTTTATTTGAAAATACAATTCTTAAAATTTAATGTGAAATTTCTGGGATAGATAATTCTAACAGGTTCAAGTTTGTTGTATACTAGTGTCTTTAGCATCAGCACACTCATTGTCTTCACTTGAACTCATTTTGTCAAATACAAAAGTATTTAAAACCTATGATGAAGTTGACGAACAACTAATAACAAATAGTTTTTTAAGCTAAGTCTTTTTTTATTTTTTCAATGTGCAAGCCAGTTCGAAATTTAAATTAAACCTTTGATAAGTTACCTCTTTGGTTGTCATGTAGCGGAGTAGAAAATCGTTCCATTTTTGAATTACATGATAAATATGTTTTTACATAGTAATTTATTTGGTGGCTAAACACAAAATATATGGATTTTCATACAACTATTGCCGGCCGCTGCTCGACCAGTACAGCAAGTTTGATTTATCTCAAAGAAGATCATCAAAATAATGCTCAAATTACCAAGTATGTTTGAGATATAAAAATTTTGATAAGATTATGTTTGTATTATTCATTTCCATTTAATATGGAATGTAATAAAATGAAATGGGTTAATAAGGTTTAAAATATTTGGTATTGATTGTTTGAAATAAGCCCCTCTTCATTGTGGCAATTCTTTATATCTGAAGTAAACTCGCAGCTTATTTTTCAAACAAGACTTTTCAATGGCAAGTGCAAAAGGTCATTAACCATTCATACAACTGGTCCTATCCAGATAATTCAGAATCCCATATAACAGAGGTCCAGATAATCAAGTTTGTACTGTTTGTAAAAACTTGATTAGTCACATAACAAATTGCAAGTTAGTTGTAGGTCCTACTATTCTGCCGTCCTCAAGCTAAAATGCCGTTAACCAACATCAGGTCGATTTTAACATTATGATGCCATCATAATCAGAAAAAAAATCTCTATCGACCTGTATTTCCAGAATTTTCGTAGCTTTTACTGTCTTCAAGATATAAAAATTCAAAATGCCGCTATCTACCCGTAAATGGTTACCTTCCAACGCTTAAAAGTCTTTAAGTACCATTGCTAAACTAAAAAGCAGTTAAAAGTACATAGTGTAAGTTTTTTTATAAAAAATATACTCGTCATCTTAGCTAAATTGTCGCTAAGCGATATCTGTTCTCTACAATGCCGTTAAAGTACCTTTACGTCTATCTAGTTAACCTTTTATTTAAACTATTATCTGGTAATATACTAAACTATAAAGCCGTTAAAGATAAATCATATACAAAACTGCCACTTAACCGCATTTTAGTATTGCATTAATATTTTTTTACAAGACTTAAATACCGCTAAACCGCAATACCAAACTAAAATGCAGCTATCTGCTCTAGCGCGGCCAATAATTCGGCGAAATGATTGAAGTGACGGGGAACGCGGGCGGGTGCGCGTGGTCATTGGGGCTCCCGCTCAGTCCCTGTCGGATATAGCCGACAAATATTTTCGAGTCTGTTCCGCCACGGTCGTATATATTTTTATTTTTTTATTTTATTATATACATTTTATTTTAAATATACAACTACAAATCACCATTCGTTTCATATGCTTTTTTTATTTAAAAACGCTGGATTATGTTAAAAAATGTTAGTTTTTGGTAAATGGCTATTTTTAAGGTTTTCTAATTAAGTCTCTTAATTAGAAAACCCTAAAAATATGTCAGAAGCTGGATAAATTACTGATTTTATTATTGGAAAATTGCATTGATGTCCAGCGTCATTGTCGGATAAAACCGACCATAGGGATGGGCCATAAGCAAAGATTTACTGAAAGAAACACTTAAGTAAAAATATTTCTGTTTGACTATTTTGACTATTTTTTAACAAATAAATTAAATCAATTGAAGAAATTGTTACTATAGAAATAAATATGTGTAATTTCTTTGAAAATAAGTATAAAAATGTCTGTGACTGAGTTGATGATTCCCATCCTACACACTACACACATCAAAAAAGTCTAAGCAACATGTACTTATGTGAAGTTTTTAATAATATTTGATGTTACAAAGTTTCTATTTTTTATTTGAATATACTTTTAGGATCTTTTTGAAGTAAAACAACATCTGTCATTTTTATATTGTTTTTGTAATAACAAAAAATAACAATATAATGTCTTCTGTTTCATACGCAAAACGAGCTCAAGTAATAAAACTTGTTTAAAACTTGTCGGCACCGATTATTCATGGGATCAATGAGTCTGTTAATCTGGTCCTGCGGTAATCGCTCCCAGTGGAATTTAAGCAAATGCAAATCCTTCAGCTGCTGGCCTGTTTTTACCTGGTCCAAGTCCTCTAAAACACTTCTTTGGAGCATATCCCACGCGTGCTCTATGGGGTTGAGGTCCGGAGACTGTGCAGGCCAGGGCAACACCCAGATATTTTCTGTTGCCAAGTACTGACTAGTCCACAAGGCTGTATGTGAATGTGCATTATCGTGCATCGATGTGAAGTCTGGGCCAAGTGTTTGTACAAATGGATGGGGGTTTAAGAACATCCTCAACGTAATTTTCAGCGTTCATGTTTCCATTTACAAAAACGAAATCAGTTCTCCTATTCTTCATAATCCCCGCCCACACCATAACAGTTGATCCGCTGAACGGATGCACTTCTTGAATGCACCTCAGCCTTTCTCTATTTCCGGGATGTCGGTACACTCTCACTCTTCTAGAATCAGGCCTAAATCCGAATCGCGACTAAACAATGGGACAAAATATTTTTATTGTCCCATTGTTCCTGGCTCCATGTTAATTGTTCCCTACACCGTTCGTTCCGACGCACGCAATTGCCGTGACGTAAAGGTGGACACTTAATTGGGCGTCGTGCTCGTAGGCCGTACTGACGGAGTCTATTTCGCACGGTTTGGGAGCTAACATCAACACCACTTGAGTTTCGTAGCCTTAAATCTATCTGTCGGTCAGTCATCATCGGCTGGCGTCTTGCAGTTAGTTGTATGTAGCGGTCTTGCCGAGCGGTGGTACTCCTTCCGTGGCCTGGATGTTGTTCAGCAGGATCTCCTGTGTTGGTGTAACGCTTCCAAAGACGACAAATAACGCTCCCGTTGACACCAAAATGCCGCGATACTTGGGATTGATTTCTTCCCGCTTGCAACATCCCTACATCTCTTTGCATTTCATTTGCAGCCAAGTGACGTCGCTCCATGGTGTAAAAAATGGATAAAATCATGTAGAATGTAATTATGCCGATAACTCTATTTAAATTATTGTCAAAATTTATAAAATGAAGATTCGACACCAAATTCAATGAAGATGGAAAATGCATTGAAATTCTATTTAAATGCATTCGTTTTTGTTTTGTAAGAAAAAACAATAGAATATCGTTTCTTTTTCTAACCAGCCAGTGAGTAAATTAAAACAAAAACCTACCTACCGAACTTTTACAAAAAAAAAGAGATTAGTTAAGATTTTTTTAATTTTATGCATGTTGCTTAGACTTTTTTGGTGTATGTATTTAATTTGATACCCCTGATTTTTTTTATAAATACTAAGCTAAAATGCAGTTATCGTTATAGGTTTTGTATTTGGCCGCATTTTAGCGTTGTAGTTTAGATAAAATTTCGACAATTTAAATATTTTTTCATAAAATGCAACTCTAAACAGCGGGTAAGTACTTTAACGGCATTATCATTTAATTTTAGATATCATAGTGCTAAGCTAAAACAACTCTAAAGTCTTTTTACGGCTTTCTAGCTTAGAAATAATTTATATTTTTTTTAGTATCGTAATATTTCATAAAATCAAAGTAAAACTAAACCCTAAATTGCCGTTATTGTTTACGCAACGGCATTTTAGTCGTGAATTCAAGAATTAATATTTAGAGAAACACTTAGAGAAAAAACATTTTTACGATTAATATTATATAAAAGTTCTTATTATAAATTATAATCAACGAATGCAGAGCATTAAAAAACCGACTTCACGTCAAAACTTTGACTAAAGTATAAGGTCTTCAGTGTAGGTACATATTCTTAGTATTCATACATATTTTAAATAATTGAATATATTTTTTTGGTTTTTGTCGTTTTTTTCAAAAAGTTGTGAACCGAATGCCATAAAAATTATATGGGACCATTTCGGAATAATCCCCTTTCGAACAAAAAAATAATTTTGCAAATCCGTCTATATTTGACAGAGTTATGAACGAACATACATAAAAAAAAAAAATATAAACATCCGAATTGAGAACCTCCTCCTTTTTTTTGAAGTCGGTTAAAAATACTTGCTATTTGATAGTGCTCTGTGAGATCTTTCCATCCGTACATTAAAGTCCGAATTATGACTGACAGTTGTAAAGTAGCATGCATTTAAAAAAATTGCCGCGTTTTTTGCTTATAACTCAAAAATACGTTTTTGTACTTAACGGCATTTTATCTTGAGGACGGCAGTATTATGCAACACCAATAAAGATCACATTTACTAGTATATAATAATAATGAAAAAAGCTTACCGGGCCTGCCCAAGACTACATAGAAATCAAGACCATAGATACCAATAGATGGATCATATTTGATACCCAAGTCAATGTGTTCTTGAATACCGAAACCAAAGTTTCCTGTTGCTGAGAAGTTGTCTCTTCTTAACTCATATTCTCTGACCTAAAATAGAACAAATAAGTTAGATGTGTAATAGAGGACACTATCAAAATCAAACAAAAAGAGCCTTATGATAAAGATTTCTTTTACATGAACATTATAAATAAATAAGGAAATAACTAATGTCATGGATAATCACAATATACTCACTTTCAATCCCCTTTCGAGGATCTCTTCGGCTTTGGCACCTCGTACAGTGCAGTGTACAGCAATTTTTTCATTACGACGAATACCAAAAGACCTGACAGTGTATCTGGCCTTTGAAAATACTGGCTGTTGACCAGTGAGCTGCTCCAACACCTGAAGAATGCAGTTAAAGTACTTGCATGAAGGTTACTAAATATATTATATGTCTAAGACGAATTTAACCAATATTTAAAAAAAATGGTTCCTGAATTGGTATTTTCTGTTATCAAGTGTATTTTATTGTAATTTCTCAGATCTAAAATTTACTTATGATTACTTGTTAAGGTACCTTACATCAAATATTCAGACTTCGCAAAATAGTAACTAGTTACAAGCACATATTTTAAACTCAATTAACAATCATAGACACATACAAATACATATAAATCCTAAATGGATGCAAATGATAATTCATCAATATCAAAACACAATATGAACAAAAAGCTGCTTGGCCCATTTCATGAGCAGTGATAAGTATAAAATAATGTTTAATGACCTATATTACTGCATATCCCTAGAATTTTAAGTCATAAATTGTCGTTTCTTCGAGTATTCTGGGTCGTAATAATAAAGGACACAGAAGTTGCAAATGAGAAACTTTTCATCTCGCATGAATTTACGAGGAAGCACAATGTTTATACTCCCTGAACATATCATGCAATAATAAATAATAATCTGATTGATGTCTTACCTTAGCCGCACGAGTCAGTCTGTCACCAGATTCACCAACACAAATGTTCAGGCATAGCTTCCTGATATGCAGATTTCGCATAACATTTTTAGTGTGGTCTTTAGGAACCTTCTTCTCCTTCTTATCCTTCTTGACCGCAGGCGGTGGTACACGCTGCAACCACGCAATAAATTATGTTATTTTACATTTCACTAGCTAGTTAGGTTATGCCAAAATAAGAGAGTAACAGAATCACAATCACGAAAATACATGAAGATTTATAAACACGACCAGCAGGTTAAATAAAATTGGTCAAATTTTTAACATCTACGACGGTATGAGCTTTGATTAACAAGGCTTATTTTTCAGAATAAATACATGACACCTACCACCATGATCACAGTTTTAAAAAGAACCACAAATTTTGACAACAGATGTCAAGAAAAGGATGTCAGTCAGTCAATGACAAATGTTTGCAGTGTCAATTGTCAATTCCATTATCAATCAATCAATCGCATGGTAGGAGTAATATAGCTTAAAAATATTATTAAGTAGGTAATACCTGGTAATACTAATCGATAGGTTCACTTGCGTAGTTTTTGATCTTGTGGAAAATTCACATACCTAATATGCAGAGTAACCATGGCGCCACAATGACTTCAAAATATTAATGATAAAAATATCAAAATTGAAAGAAAGCGTTAAAGCAGCTGCAAGTTGCAACACAAAGACTTTTGAACTATCATCACATCAACGTCCAAAAAATACATGATCATATTTTAATATTTCTCATGCTACGCCTCCAGCGATATCACAGCTTACCTCTGTATATATGTATGATATTGTCTTTTAAAGGACAAAGGTGGATCCTTAGTTACGTGAAATAATGAGCGTTAAGAAATCTAATCATCATTATCTTAATAAATTATTCTTCTACGAATTTTCAACACATTGGTTTGAAGGGTGTAGCGTTTTAAAATTAAATAAAATTCCAAAACTTGAATTGTAAGTAGCAAAGACATACAAAAAATATAATATTCAAAATGCAATATCTTTTATACGTGTAACGTTCGTCTACGAATATTTTTTGCCGTGATTTACTCAGGAATGAATTCCAAATAGTCCAATATTGTTTTTTTTTGTTAAACGCCACAAAATAACATCTACTAAAATCATATATGGCCCACTGCCACTGTTCTTTGTGTGGTTCCTTGCATGTAAGTGAGTAAAAAGATTCTTTCTATTAAATAAAATGCAAGTGTCGACTGAATTACACGTCTTTTTAATTACACTTCCAAATTCTCACAATATCTACGATTATAATTAAATCTCTCGCAATTTCAAAATTTCCCCATCATTGGAAAACGTGTCCTTCAACCTGTAATCCTCACTTTTTAAATCTCAATGGAAAGGAATTTTGACTATGCCAAAAAATACTGATGAAATAGTCATAAATAGTGACGCATATAAAAAAATAGTCGTATTATAGTTTCGGCGGTAAAGCTATAGATTGGTGAGCATTACAGCTTGAACGTCAAGCTGTAATCCTCACCTCTCGTGCACGCAAACGGTAAGATCTATCGACTTGGTTTAAGTTCCAAAAAATAGTCGTGAAATAGTGATAACGACATGCCAAATCCCATAAATAGTCGGCTAACGACTCAAGAGATATAAAGGTGAGGATTACAGCTGAAAAAGATTACATTTGAAAAAACTCGAATTTTTCTGGAACACCTTCGACCTTCAAGTTAAGGTTTGTGCCAAAAAATAGTGATGTAATAGTCGTATGAAACAATAATTATTTTAGGCTGATTTGATTTGAAAATTAAACCTTTTAATTTTCCCAACATTTCTATGGCGGACAGGCGCGTACAAAATCCTTCTCTGGTTTGTTAGTAATTTTTGAGAGATAAAACTTAAGGGTTAGCTTGTATACCATACGTAGAATTTACAGTAAAAGAATTAGCATGCTGGTATAAACTTTCTTACAAATTTATCTAAATATTTTACACCAAAATATTTTGACAACCCTAGTCAACCTAATAAGACCTTATGACCTTTCCCGCACCGGCTGAACCTTGTAGTATCTGTCTTAGTTACCCATAACTTTATTTTTACGACATCTGTTATCGAATAGATTTCGTCAAAAGCTAACAGCTGTTTTTAGGGTTGACTCTTAGATATTTTGATCTAAGCTTTGAACTTGTTTTTCGGCCGAACCGTAAGGATTACAAATTTATGTTACTGTGACTTATAAACTACATCATCAAACACACAATTCCCTTTAGTATTATCTCTTCATTATGTTACAGTCGCGTGTAAATAAAGTTTAAAAACTAATAAAATAATAATATAAAAATAATAAAATACAGTTTTTATTCTTTTCGCTGTAATACTCTGATAAACAAAATAAGCATTATAAATAGTTGTTTTTATTGAAAAAAAAAAAAATATTTTGTAGGCCCTAATTTTCATGTGACTTTTGACAGATAGAGGTCGTTGAAGTTCCTATTCTCATTTGAATTGCATAGTATGAATTTCCATGACAAGACGTTGAATATTGAAAAGCTGTATAGACCACGGAGTACAGACCGTTCACTTTATGATGTCCCCTGCCTGCTGATGTTGGCAGCATTGTGGCAGCAGTGTTACCAATAATATGTGTCCATTTTAACCCCGTAATCTAACTTTGTTTATAAATACCTACCACGAATAAATATATGTTTAATTTTCTGATTTGTAAATAATAAACAACTATAAGACTAGGAAGTTTCTGAATGACGACACAATTTATATTATACGAGGGCGAATCAAAAGTTCTTAGAATGAATACAAAAAAAAAATTAAACAAAAATATTTTATTTTTCTACGTAATCTCCTTCTAATCTAATACACTTAGAATACCGCATCTCCAACTTTCTTATTCCTTCAGCAACAAAACATTTTCTCGACTATTAAAAAACTCCTCTGTGGCAGTCATAACCGCGTCATCATCGTCAAATTTAGTTCCACGAATAAGCTCCTTTAATTTTGGAAATAAGTGAAAATCACTCGGGGCTAAGTCAGGAGAATATGGTGCGTGATCAAGGACTTCGAAGCCAGCACTGCGGATTGCGGTGAGCGCAACTTCCGAACGATGAGGTGGAGCGTTATCCTGGAGAAACAACACGCCCAATGACAATTTCCCACGACGTTTTTCTTTAATCGCTTCACGTAATTTCGGAATTAAGTTTGCATAATAGGATTCAGTTATCGTTTGCCCTTTTGGCAAGTAATCAATAAAAAGGATTCCTTCACTATCCCAGAATACCGACAACAGCTTGACAAG
This sequence comes from Stenoptilia bipunctidactyla, assembly GCA_944452665.1. Taxonomy (NCBI): domain Eukaryota; kingdom Metazoa; phylum Arthropoda; class Insecta; order Lepidoptera; family Pterophoridae; genus Stenoptilia; species Stenoptilia bipunctidactyla. The sequence continues at coordinate 6,758,437 of OX101740.1, read as the reverse complement.
CAATAGTGTCAACATAACGGCAGGGGACATCTTACGATGAACGGACTATAGCCAACGACGTGACAATTTATTTCTTCAACGAAATATCCTACCTATCAAATATCAGTCAACATATCAATAATCCAGTTTTCTCTATCTAACTTATCAATAACAGCTTTTGAAAAAAGGACGAGTATTTTTGAATGACATAATTTATTTTTTAAATATTTACTTTGACGTCATAAAAATGTGATTTAACCTATGGCAAAATAAGTCAAAGGTTGGCTACTGTTCGAAGGCTAAACGATCATACATACATAGTGATGGGTCGGGGGCATAAACGAATATGGACACAATGGGCATAAACTAGGCATACTGGGCATAAATGAGTTTACGTCCAAATAAATGCCCGATCACTAGGCACAAAAACAAACAACTTAATTTTGTAAAAAATTAAGCAGGAACTTGAATAAAAATGACACTTTATGTATTTTGTAAATCAAAACTTTTAATCAAATAATCAGTCATTAAATAATCACAGTCTTGTTATAAAATCACAGTGGAAAATTCGAATTATTCTGATAGGTTACTTAGGTATATAAAATATAATTATGACTGTCAGAAATACATACATCTATATGTTTACAACCATTGTAGCATTAAATTTGTTTTGGCTTGATTTTGATATCTACTTTAGTCTTAATATTGTCTTAAGTTTTCGCGATTCATACTATTAAATAAAACACTTTTTAACCGGATTTATCGCGTATATTTACATTTTAAATTTTGACTCGAATATATTGACTAAATGTGGTCACGAGCGACTGAGGTGTCAAGCGTCGGATTGATAGATTGAAAAAGTTATACATCATCATCTCCATCTGTTTCTCAGTCTTCGAGCGTAGCGTTCTGGATTGACACAACACGAGCTGACAGTATCTTGAGTTTCAGGTCGTGCAGCTTGCTGGATGTTAGATTTAATGTTTTTCAGGATAGGGTCCCATGTCGGTGATAGTTTCCAACCAACTTCTCCATTGAAATTAGGGTGTTTTTTAATTTCAATAGCTTCTCTGATCATTCTAGGAATGTAATGCTTCTCTCTAGATAAAATTTTCACAGAGTCAAACCTTAAGTAGTGGTTGGGCTTGTCCATGGAATGCTCACAAACTGCAGACTTTGAAGCTCTTCGATTTTTAATATCAGCTATGTGTTCTTTTACGCGGGTTGATACGTTTCTTTTGGTTTGACCAATGTAGGAAAGCCCACAGCCGCAGTCAATCTTGTAAACACCTGGGTCTTGTAAAGGGATGCTGCATTTAACTGAACGAAAATGTTGAATTAGGTTTAAATATTGTTTTTATTGAAGCGCGCCTAAGAATGTTTGAAATTTTGTCTGTAACACCCTTCACAAAAGGCAAAAATGCAGGTTTGCGTTCGACTGTCTGCGGCTTCACGTGGTCACTGCGGCGGCGACGAGGTGGTTTGAGGCCGTTTTCACGAAGCACCTTGACAACATGTTTCAGTTCATCATCAATGTGCTGAGGATCGCAGATTCCATGTGCTCTCTGAAACAAAGAGGAGCCTACGGCGAGTAACTGGCTCGGGTGGTGGTGGGACTTCCCATTTAAATATCGGTCAGTATGGGTGGGTTTCCTATAAACTGTGTGACTGAGTGTACCATTTGGATTTCTTTTAATTATAACATCAAGAAAAGCTAACTTATTATCTTGTTCTAATTCCATAGTGAATTGTATTTTAGTATTAAGGGAATTAAGATGGTTTAGAAAAGCAGTTACTTAATGTTGAGGTAAGATTGTATATGTGTCGTCAACGTACCTCTTGTAGATCTTCGGCACGACGGGTGCCATGTGGAGAGCACGCTCCTCAAAGTCTTCCATGTAGATGTCAGCAACTACAGGCGACACTGGGGAGCCCATAGCAACACCATCAATTTGTAGATAAAACTCATTATTCCACATAAAGTAGCCCGATGTAAGGCATAATTCTAATAATTCTGCATATTCAACAGGCAAATCTGATTCAGTTAGCTTTTTCTTGACAATTTCAATGCTAACTGAATCAGGTGCGTTGACGATACATATACAATCTTACCTCAACATAAAGTAACTGCTTTTTTAAACCATCAATCGATTTTGGTAAAATGTTAAGGTTTATTGCAGTATATAAGTTAAAATAAAATATGTATTTAATGAAATATTTTTTTGTATACTTAGATATAAGATAAGATACTAAATAAATAAAAAAATCTGTTTAAGTTTATGCCCAGACAAAAGACATTTGCTCGGCATTTACGGGCATTTATCAGGCATTTACTCAATGCGCCAAAAACGTCAGGGCATAAACCCATCTCTATCATACATAACATCACGCTTGTATTCCTTATGAGGTAGGCAGAACACCATAGGCTATAGAACCATATGCTGTCGCGTTTGTCAAATTTGGAGGTATTATAATGATGGGAAAAGAATATTGCAGTGACAAGGGGTGAGCCTATCGTACACAAAAACGCCAAGAAAACCACTATTCCTGAAAATGACTTTTACAGTATGCCCGGCATAATACTTAAGCAGCGAAATACTTATTCAATGGAGACGAAGTTGTGCCCACCATCTATGTAATATACGTTTCTATCTACCTACCTATATACCTTACTTTATACATACCCCCATTACTTTTACTCAGTGTACCTTTCGTAGGTATTCCTGTTCGATATTTACTTTTCGTAGGTTACTTTTACTATTTTATTTTTTATAGCTTTTTTCTCAAAACACATGTGAAACTGTGGATCACAGTTGTCACCATTCTATAGAACTACATGCTTTTTTGTCCAGAATAGGAGGGCCCGAAAACATAAACTAAAAATTATTATTCGTTTTATCAAAATTATACTGTAAATAAGTTTGTACAATCTTAATATTGTATAATACATACATACATACATAACATCACGCCTGTATCCCTTATGGGGTAGACAGAACACCAGAGGTTACAAGACCATCTGATGTCACGTTTAACAAATTTGGAGGTATGATAAAGATGAAGAGAGACTATTGTAGTGATAGGGGGTTAGCCTATCGCCCACAAAAACGCCTTTAAAACCTCTGTCCCTTAACTGACTTTTACAGTATGCCCGGGAAGAGAAACAGCTGGCACATTCTATGTTTTTCTTTCGCTCCCAGTCCAGCATGGAAGTATTGTAAAATAAAGCTATTTAACTGAATTTATTTTATTTGTTTTGTCATGTCCGACAAGACATTTTTGGCACTTGACGTTGTCAGCATAAGGGTGAAATAAGGGTTCCCATTCTGTAAAATCACCATATTCTCAGGGAAAAACATAAATGCATGAACATGTTTGAAAATAGAAATAATTTATTACAAGAAAAAAGTTAGATCTGAAAAGTTAAAACTGGTGATCAAACATTAAAAATATTTTTTTAATAGATATTAAATAAAAGAATCAAAATCTTTTACTGTAATTGGATCCGGCAAATATATCAAAATATCAATTTTATATAAATTTTTAATTTCGTTCACTACTTTCTTCGATCTTTGAAAATAGTTAAATGATGAAAGGCTTTTCTAAATATCTGTCTTTCTTGCGAAATCCTTCATGTAATTTCTTCACATGTGAACAATGACTGCGCTTTCAATAGCTCCTATGGCATTTAATGCATTTTCAAACATTATTGGGTTTCACAGGGTTGCTTTTCAAGTTTGACTTCTGTTACTTTTCGTTTCATGGAAGTTTTCCTGATCATTTCGAACATGTTTTGATCACAGTGATATGGCGGTAAACACAATATCTGTAAAGTTAGCTGAATTAAACTAAGATGCAAAACAAAGAACCCGGGAGAAACATCGGAAATAGTGTTTCCTAGTGTTTTTTTAATTCCATAAAAAATGTATATTGTATATAACCGTCAGAATATTTTACAATAATTGACTACCTTATTACAATAATTAAATATAATTGACTACTATATCAAGTGCCGTATCAAAAAAATATTTCTATTATTCTTAATCATCGTTGCCATTTCTTCCTTCAGAATAAAATAATACACTTTAAATATCTGCTGAGTTTATGCACTTTTCATAAACAGTGGCTCATCTCCTGGAATCGAAGTTTCATTTAAGCATTAGAGAAAAAAATTATGTTTCAAAAATACAACTTTCAAATTATGGCAATATGTAAACATTGCAGAGGCAACTTTCTTGTTTACTGTTTTTATGGATTTATAGGGACTTTATATTGTTTTTCTTTCTTTAAACAACTTCTTCACTTTTACCACCACCATAAGTAAGCCCACATTTTACATATTTTCGTGTGTTTTAACATTTTTTTTTAATTTAAAGTACAACAATAAATATGAGACGGCAAAAGTCATGAAGTGACACTTTATAAGACCGCGGTTAGTCAATTTTTTTGCCACACGCCAATAGACCCTTGTCGCTCTATATATTCATAGATATATAAGGCATATTATTAAGGTAAGGTGTGTGAGTATAATGTGTCTTTTTTGTTAAATATATTGGGTGTCACCTTGCGCGATCTATCCCTTGAATCTTGATCTTAAGTATAAAAAAAAACCTATTAATTACCTAGTATTACGTATTAAGAAAGCTCCTATTCAAAAATGTTCTATAAGGTAGGTATTACTTGGTGGTAGGCAGATGTTCTTTTTCATGCAACATGACTTATTTTTGTACAAAAGCATGTTATAGGCTGGTTATAACATTATTTCATTATAACCATAACTTTATTTTCAGGGGTGTAGCTAACTGTACACTTGGTAGCCGGCAGATATATAAAATATGGCGGAAAGCCTTTGTATCTCTATCAGTAACGCTTTCACAGCTAAACTACTGAATCAATTTTGACGAAATTTAGAATAGTATAAGTTTTAATGTCAAGGAGGATATTATAATATTATTTATCTAACTCCGATAACCGATATTTACGCGGACGAAGTCGTGGGCAACAGCTAGTAGAGTATACAAAAAATACTCTATAGGGAATGAATCGTCAGAGTCACTGGTACTGCTGTTTCCTACATTGGTTATGAAACTATCAATTTTTTTTTTTTTAATATGGGATTCCCAAAATCTCAACTACCAAAACCACCAACAACCGTTCGATTGACAACAGTGACACCAGAATAATTTGCCATATAATGAGTTTGCAAAAAGTTGGGGGTTCCCATTGTCTGCATTCGTTAGTCAGACTCTAGCAGAACCTTAGGTCGTTGATATCTATCTGATATTTGAATCTGATAAAAACCGATTACTGTCAACTCAAGTATGTAAATAAGTAGGGTATGATACCCAATTATTGGCCCTTCAAGGGTCACTATCCACTTAAATCGTGAGAACTATCTTTATGAAATGTAGCCAGAAAAAAAAGTATAAAAAGGTGACATAATGTGAGTTAATAAACGTTTTAAACAAATGAAACTTCAACTATTTCATCATTTTTATGGGTTTATTTTATCTTTTTCTAACTAACACGATTTTCCCAATTATTGGCATAGGTAATTTACCCAAATATCACTACAGGCCTAGTCCCATTTATTGGCATATAAGATTGTTAAAAAAATTACAGTAAATTGTATAGGCAAGAGAAGCAAGGATAAAGTAAAAAGGGGTAGTTAATAATCACATTTATTTATGTACCTAGTAGATACAAAGAAATAAAAACTATACAATAAGAGCAACCTCCTTAGCAAACATTTGGTTCATAGAGTATCAAAATCAACATTCAAATAATCTTTAAAACAAAAATAATTCTTATGAAAATATGTTTTCTATCACTACAATAAACTCAATAATAGTAACTGGGTATATTTCTAAATTATTATCTGAATGTCTTAGTCCTCAAATTCAGTCAAAAACTTCTCTATTTGAGCTACAGTGTGTAATATCTTGTTTTGTTTTCTATCCTTATTTCCAGGCATTAAATTGGCACAGTCAGAATTATTTTCCTTTTCATCTCGTTTTTCTTTGCGTATACAGTCTAAATTTGCACTGTGGCGTCTTTTTAACGAAATATTATTTTTTTCTGGTTGCACAAGTTTTTTATCACCTGTGTTCACTCTTTCGTGGTCTAACTTAATTTTCAACTTAGCTGCTGGTACTTTTGGTTTTGTCTGATTGGTTTTCGCTTCTAATTTCTTTTTTTCTCTTTCTTCTTTTCATGCCTTCTTCTTTTTATTGTTTTATGTGGAGTTTTTCGTTTTCTATGGATCTCCATTCATCAGATGTCAATACAAAAGAAGTCTTCTTTATGTTTCTGACGCCTTTTTGTTGAGGTGAATTTGGCAATACAAGAACATCCGTTAATTTAATTGGAGTAAGGTTTAGCATGGCAGTGGTACGTTTTTGAACTCTTATGGGCGCTGCTGGATCTATATAAGTTTCTATTCTGTCAAACTCGGAACTTTGTTTGGGGGGTAAAACTTTAAATTCGAGAAGGAGGAATTCTAAAGTATGGAAATTTCTCAAAACTTTCTTTCTGATACATATGGTATTTCACCTAACAAGTTTGTAAGTATTTGCTTATTTTTATTCAGACCAGAGCAAGTTGAAATCTCGAAGTCATTTGAACTGTTTGAAATTCCCGCCATATTAGCTATGTGGACCGTTTTCAGATGGCGTCTAGTCTTAACTTTTAATGTATGAAGTTGTACTTCTTCTCTTGAGTATATGTGTTCTATGGACCAGCGCACCGTAGTTTTCGACGGATCGCTTAAATTAGAAATAATCCTAGTTGTTTCATTATATTTCTGCTTAAATTGATATTGTGAGAAGATCAAGGCCCTCCTGGCGTTACATCAGAAGCGGGATTACCTGGAGCACAATACGAGAACCAAACCATAGAAACAGACGCCCAAAAAATTATTCAGCAATATGGAGAAGCTATTGTCTCGAATCCTTGCGGCTCAGCCCACACCAACCGGGAGTATTAGTAATACTACGCAATCGCTACCGTTTGATCCTGAAGATCCAGACGCTGATATAGAGGGTTGGTGCAAAATAACCGAAGCTATCGTAGAGAAGAAATATTTGGATGGAATAGACCTACTCATGGCTCTTACCAGTACTTTAAAAGGTCGAGCTGCTGCGTGTATCACTAAATTAAACTTAAATGAATTGGAGCGTTGTTAAGCAAGCACTTCTAGCAAAGTTTTCGAAACCAAAATTATTCCAAGATTATTTTGATGAAATTTTACGATTTCAACTTGGCAAAGAATCTGCATCGGAAGCTGCCCTTAGATTATGGAATTTAATCGAAAAAATACCTATTTTATGTCCGAGGAAGCACTGACCGGATTTGTTATTTCAGTCCTATCTCCGAATGATGGATTAATTCGTCGCGAACTCAGTGCTCATAACATCACGACTCGTATCCAATTATTTCAAATACTGGGACGTGTTTCTCTAAAGCGCCGGTCAGACAGTGCTGAGAGCAATAAACCTGAATCCAAGCGATTCCGGAATGATCAAAGATTTGGTGGCAGATGCAACTTCTATGGTATCACGGGACGTCGTTTCGCCGAATGCCGAAAGCGTCGAGACGAATCGGGATTTAAAATGCAAGACACTTGGCCGAGTTCATCACGTGCGACGGAGAGTGGATCGTCTGTATCCTGTTGTTCGTGCGGATAAAGGGGGCATGTCGCAACTAGCTGCCCACAGAGAGGGAATGCAGTAGACGGGGCTACGGTCAGGGAGGATCAACATTGCGAGCACCGCCCTTCCAGGGGTGCTATGGAAACGTCTTCCGGTGAGTCTGTTCCATTTTGTTTAATAGCGGATCGTTTTGCTCGTTGATAAAAGAGAGCTTTTCTAGTAAGTTCCCAGGTACTGTGCACAATGATCTTGTGTATCTTACGGGCATTGGCGGTGATGAAATAAAATCTACGTCACAGATTTCGAGTGAGGTTAATCTTGGAAATTTTATAAAACTCTTGACATTTCATGAATCGTGAATCATTTAATCGTTCGCGCGAGGAAGCGAAGCGTTGTGGATGGCGATATGTGTGGACTAAACAGGGTCGTATTTATGCTCGCAAGACTCAAGGTGATCAAGCATTCAGAATACGCAGTGAGTCTGATTTAAGCAGTGTTTTTGGCATACCAACTGTTAGCTCTGAGTAATATTTTCTTTTCACGATTTTTAAAAATAACTTTTGGCATGATTTTTAAATTAATTTTATATACTTTTTGTGTACTACAGATTCCACTTATAAATTTGATAGTGTTAAATGTATTTTATAAGCAACAACTAAGAAAGAGCTATAACTGCAATGGTATTGAATTTATAATTTCAATATTTGTATTTGAAATTTCACCTATAAAAGAACTAAATAGTTTATTATTATTATATGTCGTAAATATTTTGGAACCTTTTAAGATCTTATATATTTCCAATGATTAAGCAAAAATATTTGAAAGTTAGTTTATTCAATGCAGGTTCTCTGGGTACTCGTCACGAGGAATTACTGTCTGCTATTGAGAATGTTGCGCCAGATATTCTGGCAATTAACGAAACCTGGTTAAAAGACGTTGAGGATAGTCGGGCACCCATATTGCCAGGGTATAAATTTCGTCACATTCCGCGAACAGATAACCTAAGAAGTCGAGGGGGTGGCGTAGGTTTTTATCTCAAAAACGGTATCAATGCACGCATTATGACACATCCAGTAACACCTGGCATAGAACAAATCTGGTTGAAATTGACTATAAATGGGTTAAACATCATAATAGGCACTGCTTATCGACCACCATGGCTCGATGTAAATTTATTCTTAGATGCCCTTACCGCTAGTATATGTTCATGCTCTAATGCTGATTACAATATCATTGTGGGTGATTTCAACATTAACTGCCTTAATCCTAATGAAAACAAAACTAAACTTTTAATGGACTTTCTGACAACTACAGAGCTCAAACAACTTGTCGACAAACCTACTCATTATACAGATCATAGCGAAACCTTGATAGATGTAATCTGTACTGATGCAAAAGCGCGTCAAACTGAGGTCTTGTATATACCCGAACTCGGCAGACATGCCATAGTTACTACCGAATTTAATTTTAAAAAGCCCAAAAAGATATCTCGACAGATAATTGCTAGACCAATGACAAATATATTATGGGACAGGTTTGATGAAGATGTGGCATACTTTTTTAACAACGTAGCACCATGTAGTGACATACAGCAAATGACTATGAGTTTTAGTAACACTATGATTTCACTATTTGATCTGCATGCTCCTGAAAAATTGCTGTTTATTAAAGATCATTCTTATCCGTGGGTCACTGAAACGCTTAAGGAAATGATGCACATGAGAAATAATGCATATAATAAGTTTCATAAGTCTAAAAATCCCGCACATGGACAATTTTACAAGGACTTAAAAAATGTTGTTAAGCATGCCTTGGAGCAAGAAAAAGTAGCATATTTTAATACTCATATAAACTCAAAAATTAACAATCCTAAGGTCCTTTGGAAAAATTTAAAGACAAACGTGCTGAACTCAAAAAGAAGCAGTTTTGACCTTCCTGATACATGCAACGACCCTGATATAATTAATAAACACTTTTTGAATATACCGGGTTCAAATGCAGTAAACAACTCTCGTTTAAACTTTTATCACTCAAACAGTCATCATTTGGGTACTTTTCAGCTTCAGGAAGTAGACGAAAAAACTATTCTCCAAATTATTAAAACGTTGAAATCTAACGCTATGGGTGCTGATCGTATTTCCCTACAAATGCTGGAATTAACTTTGCCCTTTACGCTACCAATAATAACATACATAGTTAATATGTCAATTGCAACTAAGACATTTCCAGATTTGTGGAAGATAGCAGTTGTCAGGCCCATACCAAAGAAAAATGTACCAGCTTGTGTCGAAGATTTAAGGCCGATAAGTATTCTTTCTTGCCCTTCTAAGATATTAGAAAAGGTAGTTAGTATGCAATTAATAAAATATTTAGAAACTAATAAAATATTACCTCTGTATCAGTCAGGATTTCGAAAATGCCACAGTACCTCAACAGCTTTACTAGACGTTTCGGATAATATTCTTACAGCAATAGACCAAGGGCAACCATCGTTATTGACGCTTCTAGACTATTCCAGAGCCTTTGATACTATCAATATTCCTCTTCTCCTGGCCAAAATGTCATTTTATGGTTTTGAATCCGACACAGTAAAATGGTTCGAAAGTTACCTCAGTAATAGACTACAGTATGTAGAAATAAAAAAGACGGATGGTACTATAGCCTTTTCTGAACTTGGGTTTGTTGAAAGAGGAGTACCTCAAGGATCAATTTTGGGACCCACTCTATTTGCCCTCTATTGTGCCGATATTACATCCTGTATGCATAATTGTAAATATCATTTGTATGCCGATGATGTTCAGCTTTACAGGTCTTTTCAAGCATGTGACACCCAGGAGGCAATAGAAAGAGTAAATGAAGATCTCCAACGCATAGCCACATGGTCCCAAGAAAACTGCTTAGTACTCAATCCGAACAAGTCAAAATTTATGATATTGGGTACGAAATGGCAAGTAGAAAATGTAATGGCAAATAACCCTGTGTTAAAAATATCGGGTGAGCCAATTGAACTCGTGACGGAGGCTCGAAATCTGGGCTTAATTTTTGATAACAGTCTTAAGTTTGAGAAACACGTTGTACAGTCGGTCCGTAGTTGTTTTCATAAATTGAGACTCCTATACAGAATAAGACCTTATTTGCACACAGATGTAAGACTCAGGCTTTGTGAGTCAATTGTTTTGTCAAAACTGAATTACGTTGACACTGTATATGGTGGCTGTATTAAATCAAGTTCCAAAAGACTCATCCAACGGGTTCAGAATGCATGTGCAAGATTCTGTTTTCCGATACCACCGCGAACTCATGTCACACCCTACTTAAATAAAGCCCAATGTCTAAAAATGGAGTCGCGGCGGAATATACATTTTGCGGCAATGTTGTTTGATGTAATTAATACCCAAAGGCCAGAATACCTCTATGAAAAACTAGCCTGGGCATCTCAGCACAACAAATATAATACACGTGCTTCTGAATATTTATTGCTTTGCCCCCGTCATAAAACGTCAATGTTTCGCGGTAGTTTTAAATTTACAGCCAGCCGATGTTGGAATGACCTTCCCCCGCCAATAAGAACCTCTAGAACGAAATTTGCTTTTGTACGGAAACTAAAGCAGTTTTACCTACAGTGTCAAATTGCTATTGGTTGATTACAACAACCCAATAAATTAATTTACTTTATTCCTCTACCCAATAGTTTATTATTAATAATAATCTTAATAATTATTTTTCCTTTTTTTTATTTTATTTTTTATTTTTTATTTTAACTATTCAGTTCCTCACATTTATATAAATTAAAATAATAATATATATATATATATATATATTTTTTTAAATTAATATACCTAATTATAAAGATCTTGATAAACTGCCATCTATACTTCGGTGCAAGAACAAAATTACGTTTATGAATTTGTTGCTTCTTAACCCCTCCAAAACTTTGTTGACATTTAAGCTCTTTGAATTTACTATTTTAATTATAAATAAAGCCTGTTTTGTTAAGTTTTTTGATCCGTATGCGATCTGTTAATAATTTTGTTTTAGAATATTCAATATTTGTTTGCTTTATAATTGTTTATAGGTAAGTAATGTACGTATTCAACTATGAATACTTTGATGTTTATTGTTTCTGCAGAGCTTCATACAGTTCATCATGTTATCCTAAAAGTGATTGTTAAATTCTACTTTACCTATACTATATGTTGTGCTTCAAATATATGTATATAATTATATAGGCTGGAAAATATTGTTGCTATAACCGTGGAGTAGATAAAAGGGTTTTCTCTGAAAATCAGCTCTAAGACCCTATCTTTAGGTCTTAGTTCAATGCTGAGAGGGAACCTGTTTGATACTGGAAGATTTATTTAAAATATATGTAGGTATTTGTTATTAAGTTTTTCAGATATTGTGTATTTTTTAAATATCTACATATTGTTTTAGTTCTTTAAGATATAATATGTGTTATCCTCCTGGTGTCAAATAAACACAATTTTATTTTTATTTTTATTTTTATTTAGTACCAGGCTCTTGCCTTGCGGACCCTGTTATTATAGGTAGGTGTTATCTGTAAGCATTGTTTGCATGAAGTCTATTTAACTATGTTGGCACATTGAGTGAGAAGAGTCATCGAGTAATGTCGTGTGTGGAAGGTGGTCGAAGGGATAATGTCGTCCGGGCCATGCAGCTGATAGCGGCTGGTTGAAGGGACACATTCATCCGGTCCAACCTTAAGTGTTCATTTGGTCGAAAGGATAATGTCGTCCTGGCCATGCAGCTGATAGCGGCTGGTTGAAGGGACACATTCATCCGGTCCAACCTTAATTGTTCATTTGGTCGAAAGGACAGTGTCGTCCGGGCCATGCACGTGTGGCTGGTCGAAAGGACTCACCCGTCCGGTCCAAATTGATGCTGTGTGATCCTAAAGATAGGACATGCCGATAAAGACTGCATTGTTTGTTAAGTTATTAAAAAAGGTGTCGTCCGGTCCATGAGTGGTCGAAAGGACACACGCTTTTTGAGTCTGAGACAGTTATAGTTGTACGACAGTAACATTACGTCTACTAGTCATAGCTTGTCAATGATGGTAAGACGAATGATGTCGTCCGAGTCAGAGTCCTGTAAGTTGACTGACTTGTTCTGGATGTTTTGCAGATGATGGTAAGACGAATTTTGTCGTCCGAGTCGAACTGAGTTGGCTTGTCTAATAGTCACGCCCCCCAAAGCATCTAAATCAATAAAAGACCTTAGCCCTCGTGTGCATAGGTGGTGGGGACCACCCTGAACGGGTTGGTAAACTTCAAAGTACGTTAACGCTTAATGTTACTTTTAAATTGTGTTTGATATAGCAAGTTTATCCTAGTGGAGGAGATGAAATCCATAGTGTCGGATTCATCAGGCCTCACTAGATGGTTTTATGTGGTTTATCTTAGTGGAGGAAATGATATACATATGTGCGGATTCATCAGGCCTCACTAGATGGTTTTATGTGGTTTATCCTAGTGGAGGGGATTACATCCATATGTGCGGATTCATTGGCCCCCACTAGATGGTTTCAGAAGTCGATCCTAGTTCAGAATGTGACATCCATCTGGTTTGGTTTCACAAGTTCTGACTAGATGGTACCTATTGATATGTCAGGATGAACGAGCGTACAGATTCTGAACTGTTTGTTGCAGATTACCAACTTTTAGCGCCCGAGGACGGTCGCATGTCAGTCTGGCCGTGTCGGCGCGTTCATAGAGAAAGCCATAGATAAAATAAAGCATAGAGATAAGATAGAGTGACTGATGTTTTGATTGGTCAGTCGCTCTGGCGGAACGTCGTGTCTATGGGAGCGGGGAGCATCTTGTTGTTGACGAGAGTGACCAGCGCACCGTAGTTTTCGACGGATCGCTTAAATTAGAAATAATCCTAGTTGTTTCATTATATTTCTGCTTAAATTGATATTGTGAGAAGATCAAGGCCCTCCTGGCGTTACAAATAAATAAATAGGTACCTACTGCCAGAATAAATAAACTGTTTAAGTTAGTATGTGATTTATTTTAATAGAAAGGAATACATAGAGATAAATCAAAGTACATATTAATAAGTAGGCTCAATAAGTAAATCTACGACCTGAAGCTCAAATCAAAAAAGCCTTTTACGCGCCGAAAGTCGGGTATAACGTGACTCTCCCGAACAAAATGCCAAAGGTGTTAGAAATCATACGGTCGGTCACTATTAGCGGACAAAGATAAAAAAAGGTTCACAATAAGCGATATGTCACTATAGGCGAAGTAATTATATCCGACTTAGTTATATAATTTATATGAAAACTAAACTTTACTGTGTAAACACGCAATAATAAGCGGTTGGTCAATATAAGCGGAGTCATAATAAACGGATTCTACTGTATGTAACTGAATTGTTGTGATGCTTGATAGGCTTCATGATTTACATATTTCGAAGAATAACTTTATAACTATCAAACATGCTAACAAGTGTTGGTTTTTGATTGTTTTAGTTAGTGGTTCGTTAGTTCGTTGCCATTGCACTGTAAAATTAGCACCTTTCCTTTCACATATGAAAAACAATATTTATCAACAATAATAATAAAAAATCCACAATAGTGCATAGTCTACTTAAAAACACTCAAGCACATAAGCGCCGCCAAGCGGCAGAAAAGCTTGTATTCCAAACTCCCTATAATATTGATGTGTGTTATCTGTACTTGTACATAATACTTTCTAATCTGTGGTTCTGACGCCATTGACATTTCTTTTTTTTAAGTGTTGCCAGTTTGGTGACTCAGGATTCTAATAATTTAGTTAAATAAGTCGCAACACCATGAAATTATGTGTTTTCATAATATAGTGGATAAATTCATAGAAGTGCCAATAATTAGTGAGGTGCCAAAATAGGGTCATCTTACCCTAACTCGAGTTACTTGATCACTAGAAACCATAAACGTAAAAAATGCGGGATATCAAAATATAATGTGAACTTTAATAAATAATCAGAGTAAAAAAACCGTATCCGTGTCAAAATAATGAAGATACCGTAAAACACAGAAATCTTGAGGTAATCAAAGAAAACTATAAGCAAACCAATAAATTTGCAATAAACACAGCCTTCAGCGCCATCTATCTGGTGTTACTTTCAACTTTTGAATATTCTCTTGAAAGGACTAGAATTCTTCTCCGCATACGACACATTCTTACATTATACTAACTTATTATCGCTCTAGCGACTTCCCCTCGACAGACTAAGGGTTAAAGAAAAAAAGTTCACGAGAATTTAATTCGTGCATTTGACTGTTTGCAGAATTAATGTTTTCAATTTTAATTTAATTTAAATTACCTATAAGTAAACATTTATATTCGCAATTTTATTTTAATTTAATCTATTTATATGTACATTCTTCGTACATTTCTGTACCTAATATTAGTAATTATTAGTGAAGTTATTGACTTAGGTTTTTAAAGTGTAACAGTAGCTACGTGTATAAGATCAAAATTCAAAAATTCAAAATTCTTTATTAGTGTTACAGTTTGCGATTACATGATTTGGAAGTCTCCTGTTAAGTTTTAAAAACCTATATTAGGAGATTTCCGCTCTTACGTTCCATTTAGATTACAAATCTATAAAGAAAAACACTTACTTAATAATTAAACAAACTAACAAAATTAAAAGTCAGGGTAGACATTGATTTATAAATAGTAATTGTTGTGTTAACGTGTATAAGATCATGGTACAAACGAAAGGTTCCATCATTTGTAACCTAAATTTGAACGGATTAGTGGCAGTTATTGTTTACATGAAAAAGCAAGTCTAGACTAACGTCTTACTAGGATTACAAATAATTTAAGAAATATGGAAGTGCAACCTCAAGTAAAGTTTCGGGTTACTGAAAACTTTAAAAAGAAATTTTACTGCACCATATGTGAACTGCATACCAACTCAAGCAAACAATCCAGACAGCATCTGGAGAGTAATCACCATCGGTACAAACTATATACAAAAACGTTAAACATATATAATGGCGAACGGGATAGTGAAAATAATTATAATGCCATATTGTATGTGGCATTCTTTGTTGTTATCATGATAACAGTTTATGTTTTCTGTTACAGTGTTATTTTTATATTTAATTAACATAAAGAAAGTGAATTGCTTGGCCTATAAATATATGTAACACCTTGAATTTAGCGCCATAATTTTAATTGGCGGAGAAGCCGTTCCCAAGCGTTCACGGCTTCTACGTGCGCACGAACGAACGCGCAGAACAATGAGGTAGCAGTAGCAGCCATTTTATATCGGTGTCTAAGAAAAACATAATCCGAATGGCCAATCTTTACAAAATTGTGTAATTAGTGATTAATTTATGTGTTTCCGTACACAGTATTATACTTAGGTGTCCCCTTACTTATGTGAGTAGAGTACATGTTTTGCTATAAATATTGCTCAATTGATAAACTAAAATGTAGATAAGGAATAAAGTTTTGCTTTATAAAGACTGGTAATAAGTAATAACACATAAATCTATTACAATCTTATCATAATAATAAAAACATAGTATGAAATCATTTTCTTATTGGACAAAATTCTTATTGGTGCACTTATTTGTTTACAAGATGCAACCTACAATTAAGTGTGTATAATCAGACGTAATAGATATTTCTTAGTGACATAACTTTCACTATTAAATTTCGATTGATATGCTAGAACTTGCTTTTGTTTACATTGCCATAATAGTGATCACTAATTTACTTGTCGTTAATAACCGGCGTCGCGCAGCCTCGGCTTGAAAGTTGGGGATAAAATTCAATAACGAATTGGCCATTTTATTGATGGCTGGGGGGGAGGCTGGGTGGAGACTGTCGGTCGGTAAGCTTCCGCCATTTAATTTTTTTGGAGAATACTGCCTTTTTATTGTTAACTAAATATGATGGACAGTTTAATTTGTAGAGCATCCTTCACATTTATGATTTGTTTGGTTTGTAATAGATTGTGATGAGTTGTAGGTACCAAGTAATTATGAAGTACGAATAAAATCTGATTAAGAATAAAATAAAAAGTTGAATCAATGTAGATTTTATACTTTATTTATGTTTTGTTATTATTTCATATATTTTTATATTTTATAAAATCAATTATCTAAGATGTCGTATTCACTTAAACTTATTATTAATTTTTGTTTATGTATTTTGTCTGTAGGTATTTATTAAGTTTTTTGTTCAATTTGATTCTTAAATAAATTAATAGAATATTTCTGTAGTATCATTTGAATCACCACCTTTTTTATTTTTACTTTGCTTTTTTATTTTTAACTCAATAAACTGATAATTCGATATTTTACTTAAATCATATAAGAAACTTAACAGAAGTTACGTTTAAATACTAGGCTTATTAGTGAATGGGGTTAAATACAAGTAGGATTTACAAAAAAAGTACACAACATAAAAACTGTTTTTTTTTTCTGATTGTACTAGCAAATAATATAACTTGTTTTTAGAACTAACATTTATGTTAGATTAACCTTACGATTTAGGGTTAAGAAGGTAATATTTACATAATACCTATGCTAATTAGGTACAATCGCTAATTACCTACCTCGTCTATTCTCTTAAAACATGGTATTTAAATATATTCTCAATATATCTTGAGCAATATACTAAAATATATAATACAATAGACCTTAAGCAGCATGTAGCTGCTAGGCTATAAATTTCTAGGTTCTACCGCTAATTACGAAATCAAGTCTTTCCTTATATTTTATTTTCGGTATTAGGTATAAGAATTTTGACTGATTTGATTGAAAGTGAAGGCGTTTCAGGGTTAACTAGCAGGAATTAAAAAAACTCCCTTGGCTTCTCTCAATCAAAGGGTAAACACTAAACAATAGTAATAAAAAAGAATAAAATTGTAAGTAATTTCCTAGCAAACTCATTTTCACGTATTACAATTTATGTGCGGCCATAATTAATGACTTGAACAGGTAATTAACTTAAAAAGCACATTAATTAGGTATGTATTTACAATTGATAACTTTAGAGTTTAACTAAAGACAATATTCATTGTAGAAAAAAATCATTTAAAAGAGAAAAAGAAGTTGTTTTCTGGCTCATTAAGGTTTCTTATTGTTCTTTTTTTATTGGATTAGTATAAAGATTTCTATTCAATCTTTAAAAACCTGAAAAATATTAATAAATAACTGCATAAAGTGTAGGTATTAATTTACTTGGTTGATCTCATGTTTGAATTATTGTATTTTAAAAAATAGAATGAAAAAAAGGAAAAGGAAACTTGGCTAGTGACATAAATAATAAGTGGTGAAATTTTATTATTGTAATGGTTCTCCTTACATTTACACAATCCAAAGAATGTTTTACTCTCATTTTCAAATGATTTGTTTCTAAACTTGGAAGGACAGGTCTTTTCTGCTTTCAAAACCATTGTGATGCTACAGTTGCAAAATGCTTTAGTTTTCACATTTAATTCCAGCCTCTTTAGGACTTGATTATTTATTTCTTTACAGAAGTGTACATTTTTATGGCGAAATGTAGAATTCCACTGATTTATCTTTCAGAAAGAAGATGTTAAGAAGGTGTTCAAGTGGAGTCCGCCATTAGTTTCCCAACACATTGGGGCGTGGGCGTCGGGGGTGTGGCACGGGGCGTTGGAGTCCCCGTGCCACCCCCCGGCGACCTGCTTGCCACCATCTCTATGTTTGAACAACAGATCAAGGCTGAGCCTATGAGGTATGTGGAGACATTACTATAATCTTTTAACACTTGTTCTGAAATGTTTAATGCCTGTACTTTTGAGATTACTTTACCAGATATGAACTAACATGAGTAGAACTTAAGATCATGATTTGTCAATTTATGTAGTTGTATGAATAATAATAATAATAATAAATATTCTTTATTGCCACAGAACTTTTATAAAGATGTGATATTAAAGATTATAATTTAGTTCAAAATATAATTTAATAATATTGCAAAGGTAAAATACATAATGTAATATTTTGTGCAGCTTCTACACATCACATCCCCACATCCACCCTGGACCACCAACAATATCAAGAGCAGACTCAAGCCATGGTATCCTAAACATGAATCAGCACCACCCGCAAGAAGATTCCAAAGACAGTCTCATACACCAGCAAGTTCATCAACAGGATTTAATGGACCATCAGCAACAAGATATGCATCATGACCCAGATGATGAGGTTTTTAATTTTGGATTTATTAAAATAATTACACTTAAGTACATAATTTTTTTCTCTTATTTGGTATGATTATCAAGTTTCTAAATTGTTTGTGTGCTTTTTCAATTGAATGGCAAAAAATAAACTGGCTAAAGAGTCTTCATTTTATAATAATTTCAATTAATAATATTTTCTTGTATTTAAAATGCTCAATTATTCTTAAATAACTTCAAAAATGGGCTAAATAAAAATCACCCGACCAGGACCCGAACCTTTCATTTGCCGGACCAGTGCTTTCCTACTGAGCTACCAGAGCCTGGTGGTACGCCTCGAAATTACTTAGCACATTTTTGTTTTTACTTTTTATTGCTAATGTAGCTCTATCTACTGGTATAGTTTTGCAGCTACGACCACCGGAGACCAATTTCTGTTCAGAAATTATGAATCCCAGGAAAAATAAATATTATTTTTATTACCTTACCTTCAATTACCTTTATTACTGTTTTTAATTTAACTTAAATCAAACTGATCCTGTTGTTATTGTAAAATGACAAATTTAATGCATTTTTGGTCAAATCTAGTTTTAGGAAGCTAGATTTATCAAAAGATTAGATGCCTATATCTTTGTTCTGCAAAATCTAGATACTTTAAATAATACATCTTCTATTGCATGTGTGAATCTAATAGGTACTACTAGCAGCACTTATAATTAGATGAGATTATCAAAATATTAAAATAAATATTATTTTTGTAGCTTAACTTCAAAGGAATGGATGATGAAGGTGTTGACATGGATATGGATGGGAGACAATGTAATCAGGTAATTAATATATTTATGAGGTATTTCATCTCGGTTTAGAGACTGACATAACATATTAAATTCTGCAGTGCGATCACAGAACTTTATCGAATCATTTGTAAACAAATGTTCGTATAGTATGGAGACGGTTTTTAAGAAAAAATTGAAATCTATCCATTGCCACACGGCCAGCTTAAATAAATGTGTGCCTTGTTAATTTTGAATGTTTGTTGTAATTTCGAATTATTGTAATATTGTAATTTTGAACGTTGTACTCATAAATGTCTGTAAAATAAAAAATTACATTGTTACTCAAAACTTGCAACCGACTGCATACTATACGAGCATTCGTAAACATTCGTTAACTTACGATTCGATAAAGTTCTGTGATCGCACTGCTGTATTGTTTGGTGCATAGGCTTATCTCAATTTTCCACCATAGCAGAGGCTTTCTGTAAAGGTTTTGAGCACCTTAAATTGCTCATAGATGTATTGATTGACCGTAAATGATCCCCTGGAGATTGTTCAAATATTTGCTTCACTTCAATTTAGGTGCTTGCATAACTAATACAGACGTAATAATCGCACCTAGCTGAATATATTTACGAATATGAAACGGACAATCAAAGAAAAAATAGGGAAAACACTCATAGGCAAGATTTTATGTTGGTTCCTCATTTGGCTGCTGTTAAACATAGCCTCTGTTTTCAGTCATCGCGAATATTTAATAAATTACCAATGGATTTAAAAAGTATTTTTTACAGTACCGAGTTCAAAAGCAAACTAAAGCAATATTTATTGAAAAGGTGTTATTTCTCTGTAGATCAGTATTTAAATGAAAAATAGAATGTGACAGTTATTTATTTGACATATCAATATATTGTAATTACTTTATGTGTTTAGGTTAGATTTTGACAAATGTTATGTTTTAGGTTTTATATTTTAAGGAATCTGTTAATTTTTATTACAACTATATACAGGGTTACTGGTTAAGTCGACCTTTTACACAAGTTAAATAAAACACTTATTAATCGATTTATCGCGTATAATTACATTATAAATTTAACCCTTTACAGCGCAAGATGTTTTTTAATCATTATTTTGTTATTAATAGGTGGTATAACAAATGTAAATAACGGGAAAATTAATGAAAAAAATCATATTTATAAAAATATATTTATTTTTGAATAAAAATATGGTGATGCAGAAGTGCATCATGGTGTTAAAACATATAAAAAGTTAGGAAGTATGAAATATTTGGAAACGGTTATTATTTTTGTTAAAACATAAGGCTACACAACATTTTAGACATAATGTTAGGGATGTTCCTTTTGGGAATCCTGGATATTTGCATCTTAGCCTCTTCTCAGTCCATTTAGGCCCATTTCCTAACTGATCTAAGCTTACCTCTCTAGGTGGAATGTACTGGCATGGTCCTTTTTTCTTTTTATCCTGGATCTGTGCTTCTTATCAGTGCTTCTGCATCACTGGTGCGCTTGAGCCGGTTTGTTTTTTTATATTTTACCAATGTTTCAGCAACTTCTAGTCTAAACTCTGCAGAATTTAGCACACGGTCCTTATTATTAGTATCACCGTGGATTCTTCTATATAGTAACCAAGCATTGCACATGGTCATATAGAGAATTTGGATTTGCTACGAAGTCTAATTTTATAATAACCCTATGCACAGTCCATTAAATCTACACCATCCATGTGGCGTTTGTATTCTGCCACAGTAAAAGGCCATTCTACTATAATATGTTTCTTTTGCGACTTGTCAAATCTACGAACAAGAGATGTCGGGTTTTTGCCTGCAAAACTAGATGTCAGATTTACAATCTTGTTGTCTCTCCAAGCCACTATCGATATGTCAACACCATTATAGTTTGCAACCTGTTCACCTGATGTCCCTCTTGGTTGTTTTTTCAATACTTTTTCATCTGGGAGCTTATAGTTAGGTATGCGATTTAGCCTAACGGTGCCCAAAGCCAATGTACCACGGCGTGATAAAAAATCGATAAACGCTCAACTGTAGTGCTGGTATTGATGTCGATCTCATGTACTGCGTCCGGTATGTCCTCATCAGAGTCGTCATGTTCATTCTCATTTTGGTTCAATATGTATGACGGATCAGCCACATCATCGTCGTCTGAATAGTCTAAACCATCATCCCTGTCATCCCATTCGCCCAGAATACTCTCTTATTCGTCATTTGTTAAGCATAAAAGCCTGGAAACTAAATTTTGACGCCTCGAACTCATCATTAAAATGAAAAAAAAAACATGATATTTCTTAGAAACAAAATTATAAATTAAAGACGTTTAGCGCAATGATGCATTTCTGCATCATACAATTTTTTTTACCAATCTCGGTAAATATATTAAAAAACTATTAAATTACACCAATTTTACAAAAAACTACAACTTACCGTCGCACCACAACAATTTCAAGTAGATATTTTCAGTATTACTTATAAAAACAATTTTTGAAGTTTCGTCAGATTTAGACAAACCAGTTTCATGAAGCGTTACACTTCAAATAATCAAAAAATGTAAAACAACGCGATCTAGAGTAAAAAAAATGAACTAATTCGTAAGTGTGCTTTGCTGCAAAGATGTAACGTTGCGTTAATTGTTAAATTTTTTGTTGCTTTAGTAAATTTTGATAGTTTGGACGGTATGACGCAGAATTGCAATTCAGCGCCGTAAAGGGTTAACTCAACGTTTCGGGGTCTTTGCAGACCCTGTTGGTCACGAGTTAAAAGTAGAGTTGCTTGTGTTAAATTTAAAATGTAAATATACGCGATAAATTCAGATAAAAAGCGTTTTATTTAATAGTATTAAAACTTGAATATTAACCTATAGGTTATTACTACTATACTACAAGTATCTTATAATAATATATTTTGTTTTATCAGGGTATGGGGGTTGATATGGGATCAGTACAAACAAAGATGGAATCCAATGGCACACCAAATGTACCCCGATCAAAGCCCCAGGCATGTAAGGTGAGAAATTCAAATAATAATAAAAATAAGTGACTTCCTTGAGATCAGTCTCAAGAGTTCGGGAGCGCTTTATTAATATGCTTCTTAGAGAGCGATAACTTACTAACAATATTAAAATACTCAGATAAAAGTAAACTTGGTATTCATTGCTTGGTGTTAATTGTTTTTAAAAAGTAACTTTAATATGAGAAAAGACAAATTATTCTGACAACAACTTAAGTTATCCAGAAGTCCCGATACTTGATTCACAGAGAAATTTTGTTAATGTTTAAAAAATGTTATTTCCAGGTTTGTGGTAAAGTTCTGTCCTCAGCATCATCATATTATGTGCATATGAAACTTCATTCCGGCAACAAACCTTTCCAGTGTACGGTAAGATATATTTAAATACAATCATAATCTTAATTTGTAGGGTAAATTGAGCAGAGTATTATTATTATTAAGATCTTAATAACGATATGAGTTTGTGATACTTTTCCAAATTCTCAAATTTATTTTTAAGTTTTTGGCCTTTCACATTTGTAATTCTGCGTTAATTCCTACTCCAGTTTGAATTTCGTTTTAATACCTATTTTTTTCTTTTGTAAATAATAATTCAAATATTATTCGAATGAAGATTATTAATTAGAATAATTTAGGGTATTCCTAAGAAACTTTTTATAGGAACAATATATTTGCTAGACCAAGTAAAATTGAGAAGCATGATATTATTTAGGTATGCGACGCAGCGTTCTGTCGGAAGCCGTATCTAGAAGTCCACATGCGGACACATACGGGTGAAAGGCCCTTCCAGTGCGATCTCTGTTTGAAACGCTTTACGCAAAAGTCCAGCCTCAATACGCACAAACGCGTTCATACTGGTGAGTTCGATTTTAACAATTAAATTCGCTTTTACAATACATAATATGTTTTTGTCTGAAATTATAGAAGTTACATATTATTTTTAAACTTTTTGCTGATTTTGAAAGTGACAGTTTTAAATTGCCAGTATAAAAAAATACTATATTTTAATGGTACCTTGCAACACTTTTGAGTCACGTATAAAGTGAAACAGACTTTTGTACCTTATTGGCTATAACCATACCTACCTGTCTGTCTAATGTAATTTCCATATTTTGTCTTATTAAATTATTTATTGCTTAATCAAAGGCAGCAGGTTTTTAGGATTTATATGGAAGTTACATTATATATTCGTGTATGTGCACTTTTAAACTATATGCCATGAGGGATTATATTTTGATACATTATGGATTAAACCTCCTCCTGTTTCCGCTATTATCTATATTTTTGTTTCTTTTTGTTTTATTATTGTTTTGACGCCCTGATGTTTGTGGTATTTTTTATCTTATATCAATATATGTATATGGTATGTATTTTATTAAAAAACCTGCTAGCGATCAGGTGTATAAAACGCCCTCTATGGTATTTCATAGTAAGCTGCTAACTAGTTTATTTGACAATTATTTATTTATAATTAGCAAAATATGTTTTATAGTAATTACCGCCAATGTAAAAGTTGCACAAAATTTTAATTATCATTTCGTGGCCTCTGGACTATTTGCAACTAAATTATAGTAGTATAAATAATATATCTATGTATAACCCCATAGTTTGTCTAACACTTGGTAAATAATATTCCTAACGCGTTTATTTTATACAACCCATAAACAAATTATAGATGGATACGAAATCGCCTGTAAATGAAAATGTGGCGTGATATTTGTGAATAGTTTTTGAGTTGTGTCGAAGTAGAGGAAAACGTGTGAATAAAAATCAGGGCGTGAGAATGAATTTTGTGTGGTAAACAGGGGGAGGTAAACTATGGACGAAGGTTACTAAACGATTATTGAGATCACTAAAATATTTTGAGTTTCGTCCATAGTGCATAGTGTAAAGCAAAGAATTTGATGGTTCATTCTAGATGAACATATGCGAGCGTTGATGGTGAAGGAGAGGCCGTTCAAATGTGACATCTGTCAGATGCGCTTCACTCAAAGCTCCAGTCTGAATCGACACAAGAAAATACACACGGGTTGGTGCACTTTTCTTAACGCCCCTTTTCAATCTTACTTTTGCTTAGACAGTGGGTACAGTCTTTTCTAATTTATTTTTTCATATTAAATTGATCAACAAGAAGGGTGAAATGTTTTGCTTTAAAGTTCGACATTATAACTATAAAATTACTTTTTTGAGACTGAGACTTATTAAAGTGTAGTACTAAACCTCCCCCTGTACAAGTATGAATGAGTTATGTTAGCGTTTAAATAATTTTTGAGCGGGTAGAATCTATATCGAAAATCGTATGCGTTATAGAGGAGCACAGACGAGCCCTGTTAGAGAAAGTGCGCCCGTACCAGTGCTACATCTGTTTTATGCGCTTCACTCAGAAGTCCAGCCTTGGTCGTCATGGGAAAATACACACTGGTAGGCATTTTGCCCTAACATCCTTAAAGTAGAACAATGAAATATGAATTTAGATAGGTGCTTTTAAAGCGTGAAGGACGGTCGTTGTAGCTGATTTTGTTCGTGTTTCTAGAGGAGCACATGCAATCCCTGATCAACAAAGTGCGCCCATATCAATGCGACATCTGTAACAAGCGGTTCACGCAGAAGTCAAGCCTCGGTACTCATAAACGTATACACACTGGTGGGTCCCTTGATATTACTTATTTTATGATCACATGGTTTCCAAGCCACAATATTGATGTTTTACAAGCCCCCCCCCCTTTCCTTAGTTAGTTCATTGTGGCTTTGATACCCCAGTTTTGTGAATAGTTTTAAGGGCTCCCGACCACTTTGATTTACGCAAAGCTTCAATTACGATAACCAAAAGTTTAACTAGAAAGTCAGGCAAGGTCGTTTGTATTTTATCCGTAGGTTGGACGCGCTCAAAAACTATTCACAAACCGTTGTTAAATATTAAATATTGTAAGAATAAAGCATGATGTGTCAGTTTGAAACGATAGGAGAGTTGTCTGATGGACAAGTGTAGCGTTGAACTCCCTCATGGTAGTGCAGGTCCGTACGATTGGTATGTTGGATGTTGATTGTCCATCGTGGTTTTGTTTTGTTTCTCTGTGTCGGGCGTCGGCGGCAGGCGAGCGGCCCTTCCAGTGCACCGTGTGTCTCAAGTCCTTCACGCAGAAGTGCGCGCTCAATTTACACGAAAAGATACATACGGGTCAGTAGCCCACCTTTACACGTAGCCTTTCCTTTCGGTACAACTAGACACTTAACATTTTATAACACATCTTTCATTTTAGCATCGTGCTTAACTTTCCGTTTCCGTTGCCTAACCCGATCCACCTCTCGTACGGCTTCCATCTAGATGCTTCTAACTAACTAATAATCTATCAGATGTCGAATGCGTTTTAAACTTGTGCACTCCATCAGAATCCTGCAACTTTCACCCTTCATTTGCAAATATTTCGGTGATATATTCATGTTTTTTTTTATCACTGAGTTATTAATACATTCACAAAAGCGGTAATGCAATCCGACGACGCATAAATTGGCTTCGTTATTTGAAAATTGTCGGTTTGTGTGTGGGGTTTTGATCGGGACGGGTGTGGGGTGCGTCTGTGTTGCGTTACTCGCTTTTGTGTGTGCGCTGGGCACAGTGGGGGGTGACTGCGGTCATTGGCCGCGGTCATTGCCCCGGCAGCGGTTGTTGACTTGCGCACGCACACAGGCGAGCGGCCGTATCAGTGCGACGCCTGCCTCAAGCGCTTCACGCAGAAGTCCAGCCTCAATATACATAAGCGGACGCACTCAGGTGGGTGAACTCGCGCCCGGACTGGCCCTCCGCCCGCTCCCGGCTTAGCTTCTAACTATTTACTCTTGCATTGCATATTTTTAGTACGATTTTTATAACGAACCTTGAAAATTATTTCCAAAAATCATGTCTTTTTTGTTCGGCAGTGTCTGACAGTATGCAATTAAAGAAACATTCAGTATATTTAGTTTGAATAATGATGACTCGGAGCGGAGTCTGCGGCCAGTCCGCGCTGCGCATCCGTAGCGGGTAGACGTGGGTAAAACGCAACATAAAACTTAGCTTTCTATAAATTTATTAATAAAATAGTATAAATAGTTAAAGCTTCCATAACAGCTTATTATCTCATTCATACTTGTTACAAGTAATGCATCCGCATTGAGTCTATCTTAAAGGAAGCATTAAGAACCCGTAGTGTATGTAAAATCGCGTTAATCATTACCCACGTCTAGTAGCGGGCGTTTGTCCTAGCTGCCGCTATAATGTATGATTTGGGCACCAGTCCAGGGCAGACCGTTCCAGTGCCTGTCGTGTCCCGCCGCCTTCACTTGCAAGCAATACCTGGAGATCCACACGAGAACACACACGGGCGAGCGGCCGTATCAATGCGACATCTGCCTGAAGCGCTTCACGCAGAAGTCAAGCCTCAACATCCACAAACGGACGCACTCAGGTGAGCGACAGAGACGGATGCTCAGATGACAGACACAGACAGGGGGCGGGGCGTGCTCGTTACAGATACACGCTTCCGATTCCTTTTTTAAAACGCTTTTCATGAATGTTAATTTAGCTATCAATCATGCGCTGTTTTGGTAACCTCCGAGCATGCGTGCAACCGGAATGTTAACTCGCAGTAGTTAGAACTTAAATCGTAAATACGTTGAGGGTTTTGTGTAATAGATGGCGTCGTTACAGTGCAAGGAAGGCCGTTCCAGTGTCTGCAGTGTCCAGCGGCGTTCACTTGTAAGCAGTATTTGGAGATTCACAACCGTACCCATACCGGAGAAAGGCCGTACCAATGTGACGTATGCCTCAAGAGATTCGCGCAAAAATCCACACTCAATATACACAAACGAACGCACACAGGTTAGTCTCGTCCGTTTTGCGCACTGTATACACTTTATTTTATATTAAAGATTACATTTAAATTTGGAATTTCAAAGTTGTCGGTGCCACATTTATTCGATGCTCAATTATTTTTTTGTTACATTAATCATGAAAGGGTTGGAAAAAATCTTAAAGTACTTTTTATAATTCTAAGTTAAGCTGAATATTAGATTAGCGTTATTATTATTGTGGTGAAAACATCAGGACTTTTCAGACCAACATTTTCCTTGATGATCCCTCTGCTAGGCCATGGGTCTCTTTCATTGTTTACGAGGAAGTTTGATTTGTAAACAGTGCGGGTTGGTGGAAGTCAGAAAATCCGAGAAATTAAATACCCTCACGACCCCTGTCTACGGCTTAGAATGCGAAAACTCCAACTCTATAAAATAGTAATTCAAAGAACGTGTCTAATGTAAAGAACAACTTTTAATTTCTCTGATTCTATACTCGTATTTTCCACCATTTAAAAACAAATTATCCTTAAAATGTAACAAGAAAATAAATCCTATTTGCTGGTTATTTGACCAGCTATACATCCAAAAATTAACAATTTTGGTGGTCAGTGCAAGGTCGTCCCTACCAATGCATGGAGTGCCCTGCCGCGTTCACTTGCAAGCCGTACTTGGAGATTCACTTGCGCACGCACACCGGGGAAAGGCCCTTCGAGTGCGATGTTTGTTACAAACGGTTCACGCAGAAATCAACCCTGAATATTCACAAGAGAATACATACTGGTATGAACGGCATTTCTATTGTATACGGTTCTTTTATAGTGCATAGGTGATTGGTATGATTGCCATTAAACGCCTATTGATCTAATTTAGCTCGGGTCAAGTTTTAAGAAAGTGTTTGTTGTATGTTTTTGTTTGTAAATTGTAAGTCATCAATTTTCCGTAGGTGAAATAAAATCTAGACAAAAACGAAGTCAGCTCTCTTATTCTTTTTATGTATTTATTAATAATTATTTGACCAACCACTAGTCATATCTATTAGCATTTCATATTATTTTGTTAAACTAGGATCCTCAATTACTTACAAGCACTTTCTATATTCATCATTATTTTACGAATTAAATGTAATAACAATTTAATTATAAACTAACACTTAAAAGAACATGTACAATGTAAATGCAATGTAATTTTGATAATAAGAAATGCTTTATTTGTAGAACAAAAACGCTGTTCATAGTTTATAAATTTTGCGAAACAAACTTTAAACTCAATTTGTGATAAATGAGAGAATCTTAAATTTGTTTTGACTAAGAGAGAATATAGTCACGTTAAGAAGACGGCATATGCGATGACACAGGTACCAAAAAACTGACCATTTCCATTCGTGATGTGGCACCGACAACGCATTTTCCATTCATCATCGCTACATCATCTCTTGTTTTTAGTACTTATGTTTAAACTTTAAATATGATTTGTCATTATTTCCTGGCTTTATGTTCATTTCGCATCATCTGTCTAATTGCATCTTGCCGTCTTTCTAACATGTTTTCATCAGTTTGCCTTCGATTGCGCTTTTGTTTTTATTCATACTTCATTTAGAATAAGTTCATCATTAGTTACATTAATACCGTCATTGCAGTTAACCTAAAAAATACCCTATATATGCTAGCCTTAAGATTGTAATTAGAATAATAAAACTATATCGTCTTCTATGTTTTCAGGTGAACGCCCGTACGCATGTGACATCTGTCAAAAAAGATTCGCTGTGAAGAGCTACGTTACTGCGCATAGGTAAGATAGACTGCAACAAAGTAGAATTTAAAATAGATTTAAAATAGAATAGATGATACAGAAAGCATAGCTTGAAACATTGCAGTATTGCTTAAACTTATATGCGTTTTAATTTGAATTTAAACCTATTACATTTAATAAACATAATAAAGTTTATCTCATGGAATGTTTAAGAGAATTTTATGAAATTTATATTTATGGAAAAACTCCGTATTTATTTAGGTAAAGGTTTAAGTTATTATAAACTTGTCTTCGAGGTTTGTCATCGAATAAATTTTATGTCTTCTTATGTTTCTTACACTAGCTGTTACTTTGTTTGCTTGGTTTAGATTTCATAAAAAATTACATTCCTTGTAGATGTCCGGTTGATTCTTGAAAAACTATGTTTCAACACGGGTTTTCAACTATACTCATATCCCATTTCATCCAAATCTCATAAATTTTTATAAAATATCAAAATATCGCAATCATAATATTAGTACATACATAATGTGTTCTTTTATTTGTGTTTTTTTTTATATTCTGGATTCCTTTTGTGTATAATAAAGGGTAAATAAATAAATAAATAAGTTAATACAGGTTTTTTGCCTTTATAATATTTAAATGTATTTATTTAGGATAACATTCTAGTTGACAATAATATGTAATTTATGAATAAGTATCTTGTTCATTTGAATCAATCAATAAATATTTCCTTCTCTAACGTTTCCTTATCAACATTTTTCAGATGGTCCCACGTGGCAGATAAGCCATTAAACTGCGACCGCTGCTCGATGACTTTCACGTCCAAGTCTCAGTTCGCGCTGCACATACGCACGCACTCGTCCGGTTCGTGCTACGAGTGCAGTGTTTGCGGACGCACCTTTGTACGGGACAGCTATTTAATACGGTAAGGGTTTTTATATATGTATAAAAATATATTTTGGTTTAATAAACACTAAAATTGAAGAAAATTTATGTGATGAATGGAGATAAATATTGTAAAATCTTGTTAGGGAAAACAGATTTGTTTTCATTATACCTTTATTGAACCGGTAACTTTAAAGCCATGTTGTCTTAATAAAATGTGCCATGTCTTATTGATTCACATTTCTATTTACAAAACTTCAACACCTAAGTTTTTTTTATAAGGTTTTTGTTACATACATACATACATAACGTCACGCCTGTATGCCTTATGGGGTAGGCACAACACCAGAGGTTACAAGACCATCTGATGTCACGTTTGACAAATTTGGAGGTATTATAAACATGGAAAGAGACTATTGTAGTGACAGGGGGTCAGCCTATCGCCCACAAAAACGCCTTTAAAACCTCTGTCCCTTAACTGATATTTACAGTTTCCCTGGGAAGAGAAGCAGCTGGCACATGTTTGTTGTAGTACCCTATTACTGAACTGATCTAAAATAAATCTGTTCTACGCGTATATTTATGCTGCAACAGTTGAGGTAAAAGCAGTAAAACAAAATCAAAAGATTTATTCTATATTGTGTAATCATCATAATTAATTCTATTAGATTTAGTTATTTTTAATATAAATTAAGCGATTCGATCATTATCCACTGACAATAAGGTCGACATTCCCCAGGCATCACAATCGCGTGCATCGTGAGAACCACAGCAATCTATCCGCGAACAGTATCAATACGATCGCGAGCGTGGCTAACGCGAACAATTCCAACTCCAACTTTGACTCGCAGCAGGTTTGCGATCTTAGGTAAGTCTCTTATTTTATCAATCAATCAATCAATCAATATGATCATAGAAAGTAAAGTAAACAGAAAATATAAAAGATAATTATGTTCCTGTAGCCACTTCGGACCTCTTTTAAAGAATTCACTTCAGTACTTATGGGTCTCTAACTAAGACTGTATTGAACGGTCAACCTATTGCTCGTCTATTGCTGATTTTTCATTCACAGATATATTTTATCAAAAGTAATAAAGTTATTCAAGTAATATTCCACAGATCGATCATAATAAACATGAAAATTAGTGATGTGTATATAGATGTGTTCCTTTTTGTAACAGGCTGGTCACTATACCCTGGCAAATAATTCAATGCAGTAAAATGACAGTTCCAGTGTGCCCACTTTAGTGAAGAAAAAAAATAGTGATGCGGTTTAAGTGAATGAATGATTTTTTAAATATAATATCTTAACGATATAGGAAAAAAAAATTTTTTGACTTTTGATTTTCTCATTTCTAAAGTGGAGATGTTTTACGTCACTTACTTTTTCGTTGTCTTTAAAATAATTGCAAAAAAACTAATTTCACTCCTCATGTGACCGTTTTAAAGCACAAGGTATGTTTGGTAACTATTTATTTTCGCTAAAGTTACTGTAAAGATAAAGTACACACCTCAAATACACGTATTTATAAAAAAAAAAATGTAAGAGGTCCATTCAATTTCAATCATTCTCATTCAGTACCTTACATTACGAAGATTATAACTGGTGTTATTATTTTTCTTATTGACATTTCGACCTGTCAGTTTACTGAATTTAATTATTTGTCAAGGTTTAAATGACCCGCGCTTAAGCTCAATCTCTTCAAAGATAGCACACAAGAAGCAACACGTCATCGTCGGAGTGCTGATATTTGCTGTGAGACTTCATGTCTATAGGATTGTTGTTAAGCAGGCAAACCTTAGCCCTAACCTAAACTTAACCTAAACTATGTGGCTCCTTTTTTACGTAATAACGTTTGGAGATTAATATTTCTATTTACGTAACACATTTACATATACATAATACATAACTTCACGCCTGTATACCTTATGGCGTAGGCAGAACACCAGAGGCTATAAAACCATCTGATGTCACGTTTGACAAATTTGGAGGTATTATAATGATGGAGAGAGACTATTACGGTGACAGCCTATCGATCGCAAAAACGTCAATTAAACCTCTGTCCCTTAACTGAATTTTACAGTATACCCGGGAAGAGAAGCAGCTGGCACATTCTATGTTTTTCTTTCGCTCCCAGTCCAGCATGGAAGTACACATTTACTTCATAATTTATATCTGAATTATATGCTCCCGTATAATCATTATAACGGGTCCGCCAAATAACTTTTTTTTTTTGAAAATGCTATAAAAAAAGAACTACTGAATATTTTCTCAAATTTCTTTTTTTATTTGAAAGTACAATCCTTCCGGTTAATAATAGGAAATAATTTCATTCAAATGGCTGCCTCGGCTGGCCATGCAGTAGCCTACGCGATCGGTCCAATTTTTAAGCACATTATTGATTGTGTGCAGCTGTATTTCACCAATGGCTTTACGAATATTGTCCTTTAAAGCGTCAATTGGCTCTGGCTTGTCGGCGTAACACTTATCTTTGAGGGCACGCCACAAATAATAGTCCAACGGTGTCAAATCATAGCTCCGAGGTGGCCAAACGACATTAGCTCTGCGGCTGATAATGCGATTTTCAAAAACAGGGCGCAAAACATCGAGTGTAGCTTCGGCTGTGTGGCACGTAGCGCCGTCCTGTTGAAACCAAATGTTGCTAATATCCTCCTCCTCAATTTTTGTGAACAAAAATTCGTTCAACATGGCCCGATAACGATCGCCATTGACTGTAACGGCCACTCCTTGCTCATTTTCGAAGAAAAATGGCCCAATTATGCCTCTGGACCAAAATCCGCACCAAACAGTGACTCGTTTTGGGTGAATCGGCTTTTCAATGTATGCGTGCGGGTTTTTTGTGCCCCAAATGCGACAATTTTGCTTGTTTACATACCCGCCAAGATCAAAATGAGCTTCATCTGAAAAAAATATTTTTTGGCAAAATCAGCATTTTTTTTTTTTTTTTTTATAAGTGACTAAACCCGCGTTTGACCTCAATCTCACCTGATGGTAAGTGACGATGAGGTCGAAGATGAAAGCACACGGGTTTAGGAAGGAACTGGCTCTTTATACAATATTGCCGGAACACATTACCGTCGGAGCGGTAACATTTGGCGGCAGACTTTATATAAAGGGTGGTCGCTAGCCAGGCGGACCCAGAAGGGATCCTACCACCAAGCTAATAAGCAAGCCTACCAAAAAGCAGCATCTTCTGTAAGTCGATCGCAGGCCCAACTAGCGAAGCGAAAACGCATTGGATGGTCAGTTGTTCAAGCGTATACACAACCATATTCGTTCAGCGGAAGGATAAAACTAATTATCTGTCAAATCAGACATGAGCTAAGTGTTACCATTCACGAAATAAGCACTAGTTGAAAAATAAAAACGTTACATGGCGGACCCTGTAGTATTTCACATGGGTCACAGGAGGCAACTATAAATACTTTATTTATATTTGTATTTTGATATTTTCTTTCAATAATAACGCATATTTTTCTACAGTTTCGTGCCCATGGTTAGCCGCTACATGACATCACAAGGCACGCAGGTTTCAATGGCGGACACTCATTCGAAAATGTCCGCCATGTCTCCTCAGTCAATCGCTTCTATATGTAAGTTATCTATCTTTATTATTTGTTCAACCGTCTTCCAAAAGTAGAGGTTCTAAATTTGTGTGTAT
The DNA here is from genome assembly GCA_944452665.1 of Stenoptilia bipunctidactyla. Classification (NCBI taxonomy): domain Eukaryota; kingdom Metazoa; phylum Arthropoda; class Insecta; order Lepidoptera; family Pterophoridae; genus Stenoptilia; species Stenoptilia bipunctidactyla. The sequence continues at coordinate 6,724,662 of OX101740.1, read as the reverse complement.
TTTCTTTATATTATGAATCGATTTTTATGATTCGTGTTTCATTTGATTGAAGAGGTAGTCCCATATAAAGTACTTGTAGAAAATGTTACATTTCCGTTTTTATACGTATTTTTTCATTTCAGACAAAGTTTTAACAAGGACTTGAAAATATTGGGGAAGTCGGTTTTTGATTGTATTTGTTGATTATGTATCAATGACTTCAGTTCGTTTACTTTTGACTAAAATAATAAATATGTATGCGTAAAGGGCTACCCTTGAGAATGAGCAGTATATCGGTTTAAGGAGACGGAAATTGATTAATATTGCCCGCTAGCAGCTGTCAGCTATGGGCGATAGCTGGTAACTGCTAACAGCTATCAGCTGTTTGCTGGCATAATACATATAATAGATGCTTATAAGGCGAATTCCGAAAGAGACGAGACCTTTTAAAACATCATTGTTAATGGGGGGTGGCAGATTTTGTTTATTTTCCTAAATTTCAAATACTAGGAAATAGTATTTTTATTTGATTGTAAATTAGTCTTGTAATAATCAACGAATGCAGAGCATTAAAAAACCCTACTTTACGTCAACACTTTGGCCGACTAATAATGTCATCCACGAAAACATTCTCATTCAAAATTTGAAATTTTCAATGAAGTACCCAACCGATTTCGATGAAATTTATATGGGACCAACTATGAAGTATCCTTAAATAAATGAAATGTGATAAATAAAACTGTGATAAATAAAAATTCCCCGACCAGGATTCGAACCTGGGATCTCTCGAATCCTGGTCGGGTAATTTTTATTTATCACATTTTCATTCATTAAAGAATAATTGAGCATTTTAAATGCAAAAAAACTTAAAAACATTATATGAAGTATCCTCTTTCATATGTATTAAGAATTTTTAAAATCGATTTATAATTGTCTGAAATATCGTGTAACAAAGACACAAAAAAAACATACAGACGAATTGAGAACCTCCTCCTTTTTTGGAAGTCTGTTGAAAATTCGATTAAAAATAAACACAATAACACATTATCAAGTACTAATCTAAGTATTTATTGCTTTTAAAACTTAGCTTTACAAAAAGAAACAATTTTACCTCAGAATATCATAGTCATGTATTTTTCATTAGATGTATTTTTTTATTTATATTATTTGCAATTTTATCAGATAAACATAATTTTATAATTATTAATTTGTACTTAATTTTTATAATTTATTATTGGCTATGTAATTTTTTTTTAAATGTTTTACCAAAGCATGTTGTCGTCACCTCTAAATGTAATAGTGTTTAGTTATAGTAAGAACCTATTTTTAAGAAGTGTAAATGTTTTAAGTGTACACATTATTGTGTTGGTGACCTTTAAATAAATAAATAAATAGTTGAACAAAAGAAACAAGTATAATAATTACACAGCATCATGCAAAAAAAAAAATACTAAATGATCCTTTTCTTTTTTAAATTCTAAGATCATGGTGAAATAGTTGAATGCTAATTTGTCAACAAGAATAGGATTATTTAGTTTTTTTTTATGATGAGAATTTAGATATTTGATATTTGAATTTGAAATAAATAAATAAACAATTATTATTTGTAGCGTCGCCGCCGCCGCCGACGCCCACGCCTCGGCCGATGTCTCAAATGCGAATGACAGACTGATCTCCGGGAACAGTGAGTTTGTATAATTTAAATAACTATACTAACAATCAAAAATTTTTCTTTCTCAAGTTTTCGCGATTCATATTTAATCTTATTTATCTTAAATAAAACACTTTTAAACCAAAACGTGGACGTAAAATCTAATAATATATAATATAATAATAAGCGTTAAATTCGGTCAAAAAGTGTCTTATTTAAAAAAAAAATGCTTATTATGACGACCGATTATCAGACGATAATGATAAAGAGTTAGATTCCCTTATAATGTAATAATTTATTAGTTTGTATTGGTCTGGTTGCAGCATTAGTAATATAAAGTAGACATGTACTAAGAATAAAAAACAGTATTTAAATGAATCTCCCTTATCTAGTTCGATAACACAAGTTATGGGACTTTACAGCTAGATGTCGCTTTGTCAATATATGTTCAAGATTTTTATTACTATCCGTTAACCCATTTAATATATTTTTTCCAGCTCACGGTTGATTAAACCCCAGCCGGAGTGAAGATAACGGCAGCGAACAAATGCAGCTATTAACGCGCCTTCAAACTAACAAACAAACATATGAGTACAAGGAGTGTTACTCCTAATTAATTGTCAGCACGGATAATGCACAGAATTATATTTTTTCATATTGTGTTGTTTACCCTTTAAGTTGGTCGGCCGGGTGTTAGGCAAGGGATTGTTGCAGAATTGTGGGACCCCGCGAACAACGGACATCATTGTGAAGTCAAGGACCTATCTTAGTCACTAGCGATACCGCCTATAAGATACGCATTGTGATTTTATGCCCACAACTGTGATTTATCAATACCATCACATTACTATTTTACAAGAAAAACGTGATGGCATTCGTAAATCTTACTTAAAAAGTCTCATCACTTAGATAGTAGGCCTAAAAATTTTTGATCTCATATTCTAATTTGCTTAGTGATAAAAAAAAACCTTTTTGGAATCGTAAATGGTAAATCTTGCTAAGGTAAATTCTAAATTGTATCATTCGTAACTCGCTTGTCAATACACCTTCATATAGTAGTAGTAATGTAACGATATCTTATTGCGATGCTTTAATGTAGTTGTGTCGATTGTGTGGTATTCAATAAATAAAATAAGTATAACGATACTGTTACCATGAGGAAGATAATATTTTGATCAATCAAGAAAGATTCAATAAACTACTTATAGGAAACTTCTCATAATTGTAAACAATAAAATTTCATATAAATAATAAACTATGATAACTAAGAAGTACAAAACTTAACTTTGCAGTCTTCGGAGCTACACAAACTCGATAACTTTAATAAGATGTTTATGGAGTAATCCAGAGAAAAGTGCCTGTTTGCAACAAAAAATTGGCAATATTTTTTAATCGTATTTGTTCATAAAGTTATGTTCGGTGTTCAATGTGTGTGATTATCGCCACGAGTTCACTCCCAGTGTGTTCTTAAGGCAATAAGTGATCCTCTCTAGTGAATGAGGGTCGCATATACAAACACTATATTCGTGAAGCTTCTTACTAAACTTTGTGTGCCTTCTAGCAGGTAGCGACATTTAGGCAATATCGATCATAACACCATTAAGTGAAAGTAATTTTCAACCCGTTTTTTTTTGGCGTTAATCTTAAGTCCATTCGTCGTAGAATAGTCGAGTTCCAGGTGTGTCCCATTTACTTTTATCGTAGTTTTGATATATATATTTATATGATATATAATTCCAAACGTTTTATTCCCTTTCGAATAATGATAATATTGAATTATGATTAGTGTATAGCGCAGTAGTCTTCCAAACCTTGAGACGTGTATTCGCAATGTGGAGTGTCCGCTTCGGGGATTCCTTATGGTTTGCCATTTTGATATCAAAGATAGATTGGTGCCATTCTATGTACATGAAGTGCTAGAGTAAGTTTAGTTAAGTCTGCTGGTCAGGGTAGATTTGGAAATAAAATATTGTAAGGATATTTCTTATTACCCATTAAGTCATGTTACTCATAATTATGTATACCGAAATAATTTTTATTATTTTTACTTAATATTTTGATGTTATTATTTACTTTACTGATTGTTGATTTATATACATTATTTTATTTCCACGATTGTTGTGTGAGTCCATGTGCTTGGTCGGAAATGTAAATATCGGTATAGGGTTTATTTATTGGGTCGAAATCAGAGACAAACAAATCAAAATTATGAATTTTAAAAATAAGTACTTATGACTTGTAGAGAAGATCTCAGCTACAATCGTAAATTATGTCGAACTGAAAAGATACATAAATTGGAATTAATCTTAGTCTATTTAGTACAGAAGTATACTTTGGGTACTATTAAAAATAAACTTCCTTGTAGATGTACATATATGATAAAAATATACATATGAATGTTGTTTGATAGTCCTCGATATTTTTTTAATATTTTGATAGTTCTGTATTTAAAACACGAGAAAATAGGCCAATATCTCAACCATTTTAAATACCTAAATGAAAAATTTTAATATTAAATAAAAAAAAATATGTACACAGTATATTAAGATAATACCTACCTTAAAATTAACATATGCATTTAGTTGCCCAGAAGTAGTAATTTAGAGACAAAACATAATATTTCCTATCCGTGTTTGAGAAATTCTTTTTCCAAATGTATTTTATTAAGTTTTTTACCATGCCATTGAGAACAGTATTATTTAGTAGAACTTGAAGTTTTTTCTGGTTTGAGAAGTAGAATAAATGTTGCAGCTACCAATACAAAATGATCGCGAATAAATTTACAAATAAATCTAGTGTAACAATAGAGTTTAAAGGCACTGCGTAAAGCTATCTAATACGCACTGCGCAGTGTCGGAACCATATATTATCCATAGGTATTATGAATGGAAATAGAAACACCAATAGTAAACTAGGTACATTATGTAATAAAAATATATAAATGTATATCATTTAATGACTCCTATACATTAGCTCGAGGAGAGTGAAAATTCCTTCTATTTTAGATTTATTAATATATTTTTGTTATTTTCTTTTATTATTTGCAATTTTTGTTTTTTTTTTTATATTTTGTTTAAAAAAAAAGAATTAAATGTAATATCACACTGTTCGAGCTTAATATAGAGTTATTTCAGATGGTCCTTTTTATTGCGATTTGTAGCAGCGATATAATTAATAAATTAAAATTATATTAAAGTACTATTTTAAGTACAATACAAGCTGTAAGTCGTTGAAATAAAAGGACCACATAATAATTTAAGTAAAGTAGTACAAATTACAATGTTGTAATTGGTTAATAAGAGAAAAATAAGTAGTAACAAAGTGAGTAGTGTCTTCTAAGTTACTAGGAACTCATATTTTACTAATTTTGATAAATATTCAATTTAAAATGTTTGTAATTTGTATTTCATTACTGTAACCAACTATTTTACATACCGATGTTAGTTACTAATGTAGAGCATATTTATGGAGCCGTAAGCAAACGTAACTTTCTTATTATTTACATTTACATTTCTTCTCTACTCTATTTTTGATCCGTAGAAAAGACTGAATTACTTTTTAACAAAAAGATCCACAACACTAAGAATACTCAAAGAAAACTTTTGGAAAATTCAAGATTTTTGTATTGTTGTTTATGTTAAAACATCTTTCGGTTGTGGTGAAGGACCAACCAGTTTTTTTGTAAGTCCTATTCAAAGTTTTGTTATAAAACTCGTAAATATCTTAACCCTTGAATGTAATGTATACTTGGTTTGTCAAGTTTCCGGACAGACTCCTAGTCTAGGGCGGTACAGCCGAGCGCAACAGTTGATCGAGTAGTTTTGAGCAAATTGAGCCTTGTGTAATCATTATGTCTAAGGTACATACATATTTAGTTCTATTGTATCTTTAGATTTACGTGAACTTCCGCTTTGCCAACTTTATTACGTTGCTTAATTTTGAATCATATGAGAGTACAGCCTAAGGATTTTAACCTTTTTTTATATGCTGAGAGCTATTTCTAAGTCACTAATTTTATAAGATAATAAAACGCCAATCAAAATTATTAAAAAAATATTAGGCTCAAAGCCATACGTGAAAGTTTTAGAGTATTTTACAAATTATTTAAATCTAAAATTTTTATTAATACAACCAAAAAAAAAACAAAGATCATGGCATGATTTTCGAAGTCATTTAGTTATAGCTCTACAGTTTTTTTTTGATGACCAATATTTTAACTGCAAACTGTTTTTCATTTTATTGTTAAAATTTTTAGGCTAGTTATATTTCTAATAAGTTAGATTTGTTAATTGTGGTGTATTACATTTGCACGTGAATATTTCCCCTGTAGCCTCCGCTATGCGCTAATTTATATTTTGTTTTTTATAGTCTGATGATTGTGATAAATTATTAGAATTTATGTTAATTGGTTTATTTATCCAAAATGAAAGTCATTTTTATTACTTATTACGTTTATTGTTAATGTTTGATTAAGATGCGGAGCAATTTAAGCGGATAGAAGAGGCTGGCAGGAAATTATGTAGTCAGCATTATATATATGCTTTAATGTGATTTTTTAAATGTACTCTTTATTATAGTCTCATCAATATAATTAGCGAACTAACAAAGCGATTTTACTTTTTTTCATGTCATAGTGCTTTATATTGAGATCAGAATAAAAATAAATACAGAGTTTATTTAATTTTATGGAAAATTATACATTATAAAATTAATCTTTAGTGCTCGTTTGCAGAGCTCTATTAAAAAAGAAACTATGTGAATGCAAAAATAACAAGTCACGATTCTTTTAGAAGTCGCCATGTAGTGGAGAAATAAACGTGCCATGATATTTGTGGCAAAATTTTTTGTTTTTTTCATCACCTCTTAGATTTTGGATAACGTTTCATGTGTTTAAATTCTCCATAATGTATTCTGTAATCTTTGTAATTAGATGCTAACCATGAAACCTTATCTTTTCCCTTATTATTAGTAGTATTTTTAAGTCGCGATTTATTATTTTATACAATATTATTTAACCAAAAAAAACATTAACTATTCATATGTCGGGTTACCAATATGAAAAAATGAAAAATCTACGAAAGCGGAAATAATATTCTTTTTTCGCAACCAGTTACCGATAAGAGAAAAAAACCTTCTTTCGTAATTGGTTACGAAAGCTTAGAATGTGGACGAAGGCTCTAAATCCGACTATTCCTAATTTTTAATGTTTTTTTTCCAAAATTTTCAACTTTAGATCACTCCTGTAAAGTTTACTCAATGTTGCTAAGTAAGTAAGTTTTGCCTTTCAAGCGTCGATATATATAAACATGTCACACGTCATAATAAATGCAGAATATCCTACATATATACATACATAACTTCACGCCTGTATCCTTTATGGGGTAGGCAGAACACAGAATGTATCCTCTTATAAAAATATCCCCTTGTAAAATAGTATATTATGTAATTAGCAACGCTCACGAGTTATATACGACGTTTTTCAACACACTTGTGAGTAAAAGACAGACATACGTGGTCATAAAATAACAAACACACTTGATAACAAAGCTGTGAATTGTGATTGAAAAATGGCGCCGAACTTCGCGCATGCGCGTAGGTTTTTTTTCCCCGCCAAATGTGTCAATGGCTGTATAGCATATACAGCCTATTTTACATGAAAATATTATATTTTGGAGTGGTAATAGTATATTATGTAACAAGTGAGCTAAGTTGCTAATTACAGTCGAGGCTGTGATTTGAGCCCGAGCCGCAGGCGAGGGCTTAATAATGAGCCGAGACTGTAATTAGCAACGCTCACGAGTTACATACGACGTTTTTCAACACACTTGTGAGTAAAAGACAGACATGCGTGGTCATAAAATTTATTTGAAGCAGCTGTTGGCTGCTGCGCGTCAGTAACCCTGTCCCATTACACGTACACACGCTATTGTTGCTTGGAGGCGCCGTGCAGCCGCTGCTGCTGCACGCGCGCCGCCTGTCCGCGCGCTGCCTGGACGCGCGCGCTCATATATTTAATGTATAACCCGGATCAATAAAATATGCTCTGTTTACTCGCATGTAATTTGCACTAAGGTACAATTCAACTTTGTAGGATTCATTATATTATGCACTAGGGCATAATATATTATGCACGCGTGACTTATAGCCCAGTTTATACTTCTAAATTCAATAGAATAAGGCTCACTTTACGAGCAAGTGTGTTGAAATAAATATTTTGTAACAAATTATTGTAAATTGTGAATAATTTGTTTGATATACAATTTTGTTTAACTAATATAAGGCGTAAACATTTAAAAATGTATATGGATTTGAAGTGGTATAAAACCTCTTTGTTGTTTCTGAAAAAAATTAATGTATAACCCGGATCAATAAAATATGCTCTGTTTACTCGCATTTAATTTGCACAAAGGTACAATTCAACTTTGTAGGATTCATTATATTATGCATTAGGGTATAATTTATTATGCACGTGTGACTTATAGCCCAGTTTACAGTTCTAAATTAAATAGAATTAGGCTCATTTTACGAGCAAGTGTGTTGAAAAGAATATTAATAAACCCTCATTAAAAATGATAACGCTTGTGACTCAACGCTCGATTCAAAACGCTCAACTACAACACTAGCAGAATCTGTTCGCATAAGTTGGTTAAGTTTAACATAAATTCAGGTAACCTTATACTACAAAATTGTACCATGACCGTCACCGTCGCGTCATCCTGAAAGTAGGTAACAGTGCTCGTCCATACTGCGAGCCTAAGGCGGTGGCGATGGCGGGCGCGAAATATCAAACATATGTAAACATACTGTGGTGTCAAAGTCAAAAGAATCTTTATTTCGTAAGTATTTAAATACATTTGAAATAAGTCACAATTTACAAATTGAACTGAATCTACCACCACTTCGGAAAGTCGATCTGTTGAGAAGAAGTGGCAAGAAACTCAACAGCAATCATCTTTTAAAAATACACAATAACAATAACAACAACAACAATTTACAATCTTCTTGCATCCGGATATCTTATAATAAAACTTTATGCTTATCCTTAAATCTATCGAAGGGTTAATCTTAAATATTTTGGAGTTTTATTATAAAAGCGTACACATTGACCCATGAACGAGTTGGTGATCTTCTGGAGTCTATTATTATATTTATACATTAGGCAATCAAGTACTAGACAGAAACGTAGACATAGATATAGAGGTAAAGATAGAAGTAGATAGATGTAGCGATAGAGGTGAGAGATATTACAGATAATGTGGATGGAGATGAGGATAGTCGTGGACAGAGACTGGACACTAACACGGACGTGAACATGGGGGAATGGGATGGAGATGGGGAAGTCAGAGTCAAATTCAAAAAAGTAACATAGTCATAAAGTCTTCAGCAAAACGACCTGGCACCGCTAGCAGCACCCGTTCACGAGTATAACGCAAGCACCAGCCATCACTCTCCTCAACCATATTTTAGGGAAGAGGGTGACCCGACACCCGACGCTACCGCTAGCCATGCCGCCTGAGGGAGCATGACGTTCTTGCTGTTGTATGGATAAGAAGGAGATGGAGATGGCGTTGGACGAGAAGGAAATGGAGATGGTGTTGGAGATGGAGTTGGAGATTGAGAATATTTGAAAAACAATTTACAACCAAGGACTTTTATCGTCCATATATTCAGAAATTGTATAAAAGCCTTTACTACACAATTTTTGTTTAATAGTTTCTTTAAATTTATCAAGTGGTAAGTCTTGAATATTTGTGGGAACCTTATTATAAAAACGTATGCATTGACCCATAAATGAGTAAGTGACTTTATGAAGTCTACTATCATAGCCGGCTAGCTTGTACTTATTTCTAGTATTAACATTATGCAAGTCACATTTTCTATGGAACATGTTTAAGTTCTTTTTTACGAACATAAGATTTTCAAAGATATATTGTGAGGCAAACATGACAAATATTTTGATCATTACGTTGCTCTAATTAAGTGGGTTAATAAAAATATTATTTCATAATGCATCATGTATTTATTTTTTATTAATTTACTTTTTGTTTGTGTTAAAAAAAAAGTTAAAAAGTTTGTATACGAGAATTTACTTTTTGTTTGTGTTTACTGATTTTATTAATCGGTAAACACAAACAAAAAGTAAATTCTCGTATACAAACTTTTTAACTTTTGACTTGATATATTATTTTATTCTTAATCTTGTCATTAAACCACAAGAACGTAAAACTTGAAAGTAGGTATACAGGGTGACTGGTGGGTTACGTTAGAAATTCAAGGACGTGACAGTTTGAGATCATACATAAAAAGTAAAAATATAATAAAAAATAATATTTATAAATTTACTGAGTAAACTTAACCGAAAGTTAAATAAGTGATTACGCAACGCATGGTTACGCTAGCATTGGCAGCGATCCGCGTGCCAGGTCATTGTAAAAATTTATAAAAAAAGTGAGTACCTACTTTTATTACATAATTATCGAGTACATAGTGCTCTCCTTCAGTATCTAAAATTTGTCACCAGTCACCCTGTATAATGCATATTATAGTTATAAGAAGTGTTTTGGGAATGACTTGGCTGCTGGTGCTTTAGTAAAAGCCTTTTATAAACTGATTTGGTTACTTAGTTCTCTTTCCATCTTTTCAATAATTAAGTGGGATAAAAAATCGTTACATAATGGATATACCTATGTTTATTTTATATTCATTTATAAATGTATTTTTTTTGTTTGTACCCATTAATAAAATCAGTCTGGGATAAATGTAACATATTCAAATAACTAAGAAACAATTTCTTTATGAAGAAATACAATTCTGGACAAAAAGTAGTTTTTCATCTAATAATTCTATTTACATCATTAAAACTTACTTAAAAATAATGTAGGTACATATTAAAATCACAGATATCGCTTTAAATCAGTACTTGTCCGTTTATCTATTAGACACTATGTATTTACAAAAATTTTATACGACAACCCAGTAACAAGTTAACCTTGCAACATGAGTAACAATTAAAATCAAATACTTTATTTACTATATTCAAATCATACATTTTTCCTTCACATATTAAACAATCTGACAACATAATTAAATCTAGTTCAACTTGCTAAGTCTAGTTGGTAGGTAAGTAAATAAATAGGTATCGTATCACATATTGTACACTTTAAGTATTTACTGTCTTTGTTTAGTTGTGAAAATAATCAAAATTTTTGAAATCTTGATAACCACTTTTTAATAAAACGTTATTTTTAATTACACTTAACATTATGGCATTACTTATGAGTATTAATCAAATAATATTATATACTTTACAATTCTTTACTTCACATAACAAACCACCTGCAATCATTAAATTAATAATTGAATGTAATTCAGTTTGTTTACACTAATTTGTGTGTAAATAAGTATTACTTAATAAATAAAGATATGTTTTAATAAATCTGTCGTTTGAGTTATACTTAATTATTTTCAATCAGCCTTAACGTATTAAATACTCATTAATAAAACAAGTTTCTAAGTAATTAAAACATCTTCATTATAATGTAGGTATGCATCTCTCAGTTCAGTCTGTCAAAACATAAACAAAACAATGTAGAAGCATTGGCTTTTTAAGGCTTTGCCTAATTTTGCAATCCATATCGTCTTAGCAAAACCAATCATTATCATCATTACAATAAAAATGACATTTATAATGCCCTAGTGAACCACCATTGATATATTCTACAACACCAAGCACCTTGTAAGTTTAATTACACTTAATTAGAGCAACGTAATGATCAAAATATTTGTCATGTTTGACAAATTTTGTGGAAGTATTTTATAAGGATGACAATGTGACAGGAGTAAAATATGGTCACCCTTATTGACTTTGTATGAAATAATCAACAATCGCTTATATTTTTTGTTTGGCAGTATTTAGAGCTGTCACATACGACGATTTGTTGTCTTCGTCGCCGTCACATTCCTTTTGATAAGAATCTTGCTTTCTAGACCGTCTGCAAGCGCTGGAATGGGTGGCTCAGCCAGCCGGACATTTGTCATCTGTCATCAAAATCTTTATCGAAATAACTCTTAAACACATGCGTCAGGTATGTTTTAAACTATATGAGGTCTGTCACATATCGCGTCACATTCCTTTTAGACTTAAAACTCAGTTCTAATTGCTTTAATTACTGAGATATAAGGAAAAAACAAAGTGGCTCAGCCAGAAACGTCCGGCTGGCTGGCCACTTGTTTTTCGTGTTAACTCGAAAATTATGGCGTTTTGCTTGATAAAACCACTTTAGTTGCTGTCACATATCGCGTCACATACCTTTATATACCAGCTGGATCCTCAAAACCCTCTGGGGGCTGAGATCTGGAATGCTGGAAAATGCGAAATTCTGGCTGGCTGGCCAAAGTTTTTTCGATTTTTTGAGGAAACTATACCGTCACAAACGATGAAACCTTTACAGATCGTCGTCACAAACGATGACTTAGCCACCTAGATAGGCAGCAACGCTCTGCGAGAAAATGTCCAGACAGCCGGACGCACGCGAAAAATGTGCTAAATAAAAATTAATTTTATTTAATATATAAAATTCTCGTGTCACAGTTTTCATTACCATACTCCTCCGAAACGGCTTGACCGATTTTGATGAAATTTTTTGTGCTTATCCGGTATCTATGAGAATCGGCCAACATCTATTTTTTTTTTATTTATATGTCAAAACAACGTTTGCCGGGTCAGCTAGTAAACTATTAAATATTTTCAGTTATTAAAGAATAATTAAGCATTATAAAATGGAAAAACTATTTTATATAAACTGGTTTATAAAAATATTATTAAACCAGTTTTTAAATTAGATAAAAAAGAGTCATGAGGTTTAAGTGAACGAACGTTATTATTTTTTTTCTAATAATATCGTAATGTAGGTATGGAAAAAAAAGTGGCTTATAAAATATTTCTTTTTTTATAATTCTGTTAGTAAAGGACAACTCTTATTTATTTATTTATTTAACAATTTATGTACACATAAGTTTAGATAAAATAAAGAAACATATTGAACAAAAATAAGTACCAAGTACTCTTCTTGAAATTACCTTCTTAACGACTAAAGCAGTTTAAAAATAAAGAAGTTATTAAGACGATTTTACTTTTACTGTAACTACACTCACCGGCAAGGAATTATTGGTAACGTAAATTATTGGTTTATATATATAAAATTATTGGTAACGTAAGTTTTTCGTATTAAACCTTAGTCTTGGTTAATACGAAAAACTTAAGTTACCAATAATTTTATATATTTATATAATTTTACAAATTAACACAAAATTTTACGTTTGAATATTAAAATATTAATTCGAATTGAATAATTTGAATAATTTCGAAAAATCTTAGAGGTGGTATGTTTAGTAATTATTTATTTTCAGCCGACTTCCAAAAAAGGAGGAGGTTCTCAACTCAAAAGGCGCGTGTACTTAAAGGTAAAGTATTCAAACGTTGACACGATCATTCGAGTGTACTCAAAAAGCTTTAAGGTTTTTTTAAAGGTTTTTATCGTCTCAATTCTTCATACAAATTAAAAATATCTGATTTTTCTCTGTTTTCATCCGATTTCCAATTTGAAAAGGAGGAGGTTCTCAATTACTATGTATGTTTTTTTGTATCTTTGTTACACGATATTTCGGACAATTATGAATGGATTTTGAAAATTCTTATGATAAAGGATACTTCATAGTTAGTCTCATATAAATTTCATCGAAATCCGTTGAGTACTTCATTTATTTTGTGAACACCAACTCTAATGTTCAAGATCTCAGAAAAGGAAAGTCTAGTAGAAATAAAAATACCAAATCGTCGCCAGTGCTTTCAACACTTGATATAAGTCAAACTGCTACAAGAGCTCGCGCGTCACTGTGGCCAGCGCCCGCCCGCCACAGGCCGCCGCGCCCGCGTTAGGCTTAGGCCCTAGTCACCGCACATTCAGTGTGGCCGCACACATAGGTACTCGTTATTTTGACTGAGGGATTAAAATAAACAAAACAAGTTATTCCTTAAAAATGTATTCTAGCAATCAACAACAATTTCTTCCTTAACTACATTAGCGTCACCGGCAGGCGCTAGAACATTAGCATCAACAATAGGCGGAGGGCTTTTATAATATTTATTACTGCAATGATGTTCTTTTAAATACTCAGCGCCCATTTCGTAATAATCTTCTTTAGAAATGCAATATTTCTCAAATTCGTTACTGCCGGCGAAATCTCTAGCGCCGTACCACGCGTCCAAGTTGGGATCTTTCGCCATTACCACTCGGTGCGTAGATTTGAACGGACGCATTTCTAGTAGTTCGCGTTCCAGGCGTTCTTTTAGTCCTAGAATAAGAGGTGTAATTTAGTATTGGGAAACGTTTATACAGATGGCAGCATATAAAAACGTTTCGAACCTGTCAAAAAACGGTAAAAATGTGCTAAATATAAATCACCCGACCTGGACTCGAAGTTATTTAAGAATAATTAAGCATTTTAAATGCAAAAACTTAAAAATATTATTAAACATTGCAATGCTTCACTTTGACTGGGATTCACAATTTCTGAAAAGAAATTTGTCTCGGGTGGTCTTAGCTGCAATAGATGGATCTACTTTAGCAATATAACGTAAAAACAAAAATGTGCTAAGTAATTTCGAGGCGTACCGCCAGGCCCCGGTAGCTCAGTGGAAGAGCACTCGTCCGACAAACAAGATGTCCCAAGTTCGAGTCCTGGGCAGGTGATTTTTATTTAGCACATTTTTTTCAGTTATTTAAGAATAATTGAGCGTTTTAAATGCAAAAAAACTTAAAAATATTATTAAACAAAACAACCCACAAATCAGAAGATTGCATAATAGAAAATCAAAACTTTCTCGAGCAAATTTCAAAACAAAAATAAATGAAATAACAAAATTTAAATGACTAATATTTTATTTGGAAAAAATTTAGAATCCCAATGTATATGACGTCAAATGAACGACTCATCAAAAGTTGCTAGATGTAATTTTAAAATAGCAAATCATTACTATTTAAATTAGATAATCACAAATGACTACTGAATGAAAGTTGCTAGATGTAAATATGTATAAGTACCACCAAATCATAACTTATCAAATTTTATATTCACAAATGATTTCTTCTTCAGTTAAATATGATTTTAAGTTTGGTGGTGGCGGACTACTTGGTTAAGGAATTAACAATGTCGGGGTACACGATTAATATATTATTTTTACCTTTTTCAGTTAATCTATTTGATAATTAATAATTTATCCAATAATCCATTTTGACCTTTGAACGATTTGGTCAATTGTGTAATAAATAATTTAAACATAGATATTCCAGACTTTGGTCACCTGAACTTTTGATCAAATGACCATCGTTCAACTTTGTTGATTTGTAGGTTGTTCTTTTGAAATTAGCTCAGGAAAGTTTTGATTTTCTAATATGCAACCAATCAGATATATTCTGATCTGAATAATGTATCAATAGTTTGTCTTTAAATTAAGTGGTAACTCAGCTAGTGCACAACACGCGTAATGAGTTAAATTAACAAAATTAAGAAAACGGAGTTCTCTGTGGACGTTAAAAATATGAATTGTTCCCACGAAGGCGCTTCCCGCGAAGGCGCTCCATCGGGTGAACGTCAAAATCTACACACACGTAGACGAAATGAATTTGAATATAAAATCAAGCAAATAGAATTATTTTATAAACTTATCTAATAAAGTATGAAATGTGTGTGTGCATCGTTTTAAACCTTCCCCTTGGACCACGAAAGAGCATAGTCGTGTTTTAGCTTCGTTTTTTTAATCCATAAAAGTTTAAATAAATTTGGTGAAAATCACTGAACTACCAAGAGCGCAGCGCGGTCGAGGAGATATCATAACATCTGCGTGACTGCATCTCTTTCTTTCTTCAAAGAGAGCAAATAAAGCAAAAAAAAATAACTACATATTTTAATGAACAACATTTTGCCAAATTTGTTAAGCCCCTATATGACTATCCTTCACTAGATGTCCGTCATTGTGGGATTGTGTGATTTATTATTTGGGAAATAAGGTTTATTTTGGAACGACAAGACCGAGCACTCGAAGTGACTATACGACTTTTACAGCAAAAGCTGTCTTAAGTGGCGACATGTTTCGCTAATTTAGATATAGAACTTTAATACGGGTTTCAGCAATCAAAAATAATACGGGAAAGTGCTCATACATGTGTACCAAATATTAGGACCGAGCAAGTTACCAGAGCCATTGATGATGCCATGATGACGCCATCCCTGTTTGAAGAATCAATGGCCTATTTTAAACATCCGGAATCATGATCCCAAATTTTAGTAGCGTAAAAAGTTCTCTTTTTCGATTACGCAACAAATTCCTTGAAGTTAAAAAAAAACGAACTTTAACACTCCCAGTGAAATTGCGATTTCAAAATCATACTCTGATTTTTTTCATTAATTGATGATGGTGATGAAGAAAGAATTTTGTCTTTTATTTCGCAAAAGGGCAAAAATATTTTACAAAATTCGAAATCTTTTTATGTAGATGGAACTTTTAAGGTTGCACCAACACCATTTTACCAAATCTATACATTACACGTGGATTTGGAAAATGGTGTTGTAGTGCCTTTAATTTTTGCCCCGTTGCCAAATAAAAGGCAAAACACATATGCCAGGCTCTTTCGCCTTTTAAAAGAAAAACTCCCCGACCTTAATCCGGAGCACTTCAAAATTGATTTTGAAATAGAAGCAATCAGTGCTATTCATGAAGTGTTTCCGGAAGCTAGGGTCGGTGGGTGCTTTTTCTACTACAGCCAAGCCATCTGGAGAAAGGCGAAAGCGCTTGGTCTTTCCGAAATAGAGGGTGGCAAACAATTTTTGCGCATTTTATCGCTTTGGCCTACCTTCCACGAAACTATATACCAGTAATGCCGCATCGGCATTTAAAGACTATATGGTTAAGCAAAGCCGAATTAATATCTAACTACGGTGAGCCATATAGGACGAATAACCACGTGGAAGGTTGGCACAACCGGCTTAATAAAAAATGTTACAAAAATTTATACTCGGTTATTGATTTTTTTTAATAAGGAGGCAGTGGAGTCCGCGTTCAAAATTGAACAGATGGATCACCACATTGATGAGCTGCACCGAAAGCGGCGAAAGACAGGGAACTAAGATGTGGTGATCCAATCAATAGTTAATGATTTATTGAACGATAAAATAAGTGTTAGCTTATGTATTAAAAGATTAACAAATATTTGTATATAAATATTGTAAGCTTTTAATACATAAGCTCACAGTTAAATTATTGCTTAAAATTAAATATTTCGTTTTATATTTTATATTTGTTTTTCTTTTTAAATGAAATCTTTATTTTTTAATTGTTTTTCTAAATGTTGATATCTGTGATATAAATATACTGTTTATGAACATTCTTTTGTATTTATTCAATTTCCTTTGACTTTTAATTTGGATACTTAGCGAATGTAGTTTAAATGATTTATTTCTTGCTGTGACTGTACAAAATGACGTGAAATGACGTATATTGGACGGAGCGCCTTCCTGGGAATCGCCGTCGTGGGAACAATTTAAAAATATAATCTAGTAAATAAGGTACTATATTTGAATATTTTTCAAATGATTTTCGTGACAGTTCTCATTTTTCATTACGTGCAAACTACTTAATACTAATCATACTAATATCATAAATGTGAAAGTTTGGATGTGTGGATGTTTGTTCCTCAATCACGGGAGAACGGTTCAACGGATTTGGATGAAATTTGGCATAGTGATAGTGTACAGTCTGGAATAGCACATAGCCTACTTTTTATCCGAAATTCCCGCCGAATTCGAAATTGCGCAGGTAAAACCGCGCGCAACAGCTAGTAAAATATAAATTAGAACGATATAAAAATAAAAAACTATGTTAATACAATTGTTTATTCTAAAATTATACATTAAACTATTAATCAGCTGTCATTATAATTATTAATTGAAAATAAATTAAGTTAATGTTATAAAAATATTCATCTTAAATTGACGGATGCAAATATTTTCAAATGAATCGAAGATCGAATAATTTCATTACAGCAACGTCACTTAGATTGTCAATTTTGAACTGTCACGAAAATCGATTAAAATCAATTGTACTATAATCAACATTGACCAATCTAATACTTTAAAAAAAAATAAACATATGACTACAAGTTTAAAGCAAACATACCCGGGTATTGCGAGCAGCCTCCAGTTACGAAGACATTGTTGGCCAGTAGGAGCTGATCTTCTGCGGAAAATTGCTTCAATATGTATTCCAAAGTTCCTGCTATTCCAGACTCGTAGCTTCCCATCATGGACGGCTGGAATAACAGTTCTGGTGCCCTGAGGGAAAAAGGAATAATAAACATATAGCTATCGAAACAGTTGCTTATTTACTGTTATGGTGCGTACAGATTGCTGTAATGGAACTAGTAATGCGCGAAATCTCCAGCGCTCGATGCCTGCGCTCGCTGTATTTGGACGTGTATTGCGCACGAACTGAGCATTTAATACAGGCATCCTGACAAAGATTTTTCACGTGTTTCGTCGCGACCACGGTCCATCGCCGCACACGTTCTTTTCAACCGACTTCCAAAAGGAAGAGGTTATCAAATCGTGTGCATGTTTGTTACTTGATTAATTGGTCAATTATGAATCGATGTTGATGATTGATAGATCAAAATAAGTCAGAGGTGTCCCATAGTTTAATGGAAATTGATTCAGTACCTACTTAAAAAAAATATGTATGAAAGCGGAGGATATATACCTACGTGGATGACATTTCACTTCAGCCAAAGTTTTGACAAGGATTTAAAAATGTTAGTGAAGTCGGTTTTTTAATGCTCTGCATTTGATAATACCTTTGATTGGCTTGCGACCATACTTTAAATAAAATCTGCCGCCAAATATTTCCGCTCCAGTGGTGATGTGTTCCGGCAATATTTTATGGAAGATCTAGTTTTTTCCTAGGCCCGTGTGCTTTCATCGTCGACCCCACCTTCACTTACCATCACAGGTGAGATTGAGATCAAACGCGGGCTTAGATTAAAATCAAAATCGGATACCTTTTACTTTCTTTTTTTCTTAACTTTAAACTAGCTTTTTCGCGCAATTTTACCCGCGCAATCTCTAATCTCACTGGAACCTCTGGATAGCCTATGTGCTTTTCCAGACTTTACACTATCACTATGCCAAATTTCATCCAAATCCGTTGAACAGTTCTGCTGTGATTGAGAAACAAACATCCATCCATCCAAACATTCACATTCATTCACATTTCTAATATTAGTAAGATTAGACAACATTCCTTGCTATTAAAGATTTAAACGATCTATCAATTTCACAAGATAAATTCACGATATTATTGAAGTAACTTAACTTGCCTTCTATTGCAGACTACCACACAAACACGTAATTGTCTAGATTATTGAATTCGAAACAATAACTAACTTTTCTCTGTTTAAAACTTTGATGGTTTTTTTACTGACAATATTAATATGTAGCATATGCAAATTTCTTGAACCTAAATTGTAAAGTTAAGTGAATAATTAGGGTCCATATCGGCTCACATAAACTTCTAACTCCTATTTTTTGTCTTACTACCGATTGGTGTTCATAATTATCACTCTTAATAATTTTATTTTTCATAGTTTTTTATTCATACATTTTTAGTGCTATCAACGAAGCTCCTAATGGCTCGGCTACACTACCGTGATATGCCAGTAATTATTGCCATAATTTAAACAACACCTAGGTGTAACCACGATTTACGGCCATAATTTTACAATGCCAATCAATATGGCATATGGCGGTAGGCAATAGCTCCGGCGGCGGTCTTTTTTCGCACATCAAAGAAAATTACCGCAGTAATTCGTGTTTGTGGCCACACTACCGTTTGTCCAGTGTGCAATATGAGCTCACCGGCGACGCACGTATCGACCGACATGGAGTGGTCAAATGAAAAAGCGCTAGAGTTTTTAGAATTATTCCAATCCGAACCGTCTCTTTGGGATACCCTTTTTTTCTTCTTTTAGCTTTGTTGAAATTTAAAAGATTCATGTAAAAATAATTGGCACTCATAAAACACAACACCGCTGCAGCTTCGACCTCCATCTTGAAAAAGTCATATTTACCGCCAAATTTAATGCCATAATTATTGCCGGTAGACGGTAAGGTAGTGTGGCCACACCAGTTCATGCAGTAATTTAAACGGTAATTTAATGCCATAATTATGGCGGTAACAGCCCGGTAGACGGTATCGGTAGTGTGGCCGTAGTATAACAGTTTGTGATCATAATTTTTTTATTGATACTGTTGCTACCAAGAACAAGTTAAAATTCATAATTTACTTTTTCAGATCTTTTTTCTTCATAACAGTTTAATGATTATATTGCTTTAATTAGTAATGTTGTTTCTAAGAACATACGTCAACTCATAACGTCGTTTTTCAGAATAGCTTGGTTTATAATTGGTTCATGGTTGTCTGGTAGAGATCGCTTCACAGCGATAAGGCCGCCAATTGTATATCTTTTTTTTTTATGTGTTTCAATTTTTTGTATTTTTTGTAAGGCATACAATAAAGTGTAAATAAATAAATAAATAAATATAACAGACAATATTAGCATATTTTTATCTTGATGAGTTATCGCTTGACTATTGACCAAGTCGGGGATGAGGTGACCCAAAGATTTAAATCCATAGATAGGCCCGTACGTGTCTTAAGGTTGTCATTTTTACTCACGCTAGAAACACGCCTAAACAATTATAAAGGATTACATAGTTATAAAAATAAAGATAAATATTTATAAATCGTTTATTTATTAAAAACATACCTACTTATGAATTTTTGGCGTTCTGTTGTTTGTGTCTGTTTATGAAAATAACGAAGTCTTACATTTTTATAATTATCAATTATTATTTTTATTAAGCTATTGCATAGCTTCTATCGCGGGCCTTGAGCGTGGGGACCGAATTCAGAAATTCCGTAACGAAAAAAACCTAACACCACCCACTCCGACTAGCACAGCGGTGATACTTTGATTTCATAACTTTACATGTGGGCTTTAATAAACAATCAGCGCCATCTACTAGGAACTTGTGGAACTTCATATTAGATCAAACATTACTGCATTAATAAAATAAATAAATAATTATAATTGCATAAGTTGATAAAAAATGCTATGCAATAGCTTTACCGCGGCAGTCTCCGAGTGCCACACGTCTTTTTATTTAAACTCTATGATTAAAAGTCGCAGGCTGTTCTGGGGAATGTGTATGTAATGTGTCGAATATATTACTTTGTAAAATAGACTCTAGCATTATGTCAATTCATAGAATTTAGTTGGTTTTCGCTATTAAATTGTTTTTTTTTTATGGGATCGTATGAATTTTTCGGTTTTTAGACAAAAATCAAACAAATCGCAAGCAGGAACGACTAACCCACCCATATTTTTATAGAGATTAATTTATGAAATTCTAGCCTTTGGTTAGACATGAGTGCGACAATACATGTACCTAACGCATTTTAGTTTTTTATTACTTTTTTTGCTACCCAACCTGATATACCGGGTGACTAGTGGGTCACTTTTGACATTCAAGATGTTTGAGATCATACAAAAATCGTTTAAGATCATACATTAAGAGAAAAAATATAATAAATAATAAATATTAATTATTTACAGAGTAAACTTGACCGAAAATTAAAGAATTCATTACGCAACGCATTGTTAAACTCGCATTTGCAGCGATCCGCGTGCCAGGTCACGTGCCGCGATTGACTCAGACGTAAGTCAAGTACATAGTTACAAAGCTTTATTTATTTATAGGCAATGTTAGTGAAAAATTAAGTGCCCAGTATACAGGGTGACTGGTGACATATTTTAGATATTGAAGGAGAGCACTGTGTACTTGATTCTGAGCATAATAATTATGTACATTAAGTACCTACTACTTAATTTTTCAGCAGAATTCCCTATAAATAAATAAAAAGTTTTACTAGGTCGAGGACCGTTCGTGAAGCCGTCTATACCTAACTACCTATACTGTGTTGATAACGCCGTGCGTACGTCCGTACCAGTGTTTTATGCGTTGCGTAACGAATTCTATAACTTTCGGTTAAGTTTACTCATTAAATAATTAAAATTTAATTTTTATTTAATTTTTTCTCTTTGAGTATGACCTCAAACTATCACTCCCCTCGAATTCCGAAAGTGTACCCTACAGTCACTCTGTATATCTTATACGAATTGCTTGGAAATTTCAGCGTATTATTTGTATCTAAAATGTTCGATATTAATTTGCAGTTTACATCGTAGTGGGTTAATATTGATATAGTTTAAGATCATACATTAAGAGAAATTTATGATCTTAAACTTTTGTTATGTCCGTGTAACTAACAATAAATAAATAGTGCTAGGAATAGAAGAATAACCCAATATATTTTTCTATTTCCATAAAATAGTCAAAAAATACATCGGCTTTGCAAAGTAAAATAAAAACTTCACTGGTACAATAGGTTACATTAAGTATTGAGTTAGTCTTTTATTTACTATCTGATTACTTATTCTTTGGCGGCCGGGCGCTTCCTTGCCCGACAATGCATTAATAGTATATTATGTAACAAGTGAGCTAAGTTACAGTAATTAGCAACGCTCACGAGTTACATACGACGTTTTTCAACACACTTGTGAGTAAAAGACAGACATACGTGATTCATAAAATTTATTTGAAGCAGCTGTTAGCTGCTGCGCGTCCCTGTACACACGCTATTGTTGCTTGGAGGCGCGCGTGCAGCCGCTGCTGCTGCACGCGCGCCGCCTGTCCGCGCGCTCGTCCTGGCCGTGCGCCGGCTGGACGCGCGCGCTCATATATTTAATGTATAACCCGGATCAATAAAATATGCTCTGTTTGCTCGCATGTAATTTGCACTAAGGTACAATTCAACTTTGTAGGATTCATTATATTATGCACTAGGGCATAATATATTATGCACGCGTGACTTATAGCCCAGTTTATAGTTCTAAATTCAATAGAATAAGGCTCACTTTACGAGCAAGTGTGTTGAAAATAATATTATTAAATACTAACGCACGAAAAGTAACACCTTTATCCTTTTTTGTATTGCGACTTGTATTTTTACACCCCCGAAATGAACAAAACAGCATAATTAAGTCTTTATGTAAATATTTTAAACAAAATAATCTATGTGAACGTGCACGACAAGCGCTCATTAGAGACTGTCACTAGACTTGTGCATGCACCTCTTTCGGTAATGACAATATTTCGTTACTTCTTTGTACTGAAAGGGCACATCTATGGATTTAAATCTTTGAGGTGACCGACCTCACACTCTAGGGATTATTGCGCTTCGCCGGCCGCTCCCGACTTCCAAAAAAGGAGGAAGTTCTTAATTGGTCTGTGTTTTTGTTACACGATATTTCCGACAATTATGAATTGATTTTGAAAATTGTTGTTTCATATGATAGAGGATACTACATAGTTGGTTCCATGTAAACTTCATCGAAATCGGTTGGGTACTTCCTTGAAAACTTCAAACTTTTGAAAAAAACTTGATAGATTTCGGAGAATGTTTACGTTGATGACATTATAACTCAGCCAAAGTTTTGGCGTGAAGTCGGTTTTTTTAATGCTCTGCATTCGTTGATTATCAATAATTATAGTTATTAATTCAAATGATTATGAGTTTCGGTTATTAGTATGAATAAAGTAAAATCAAAGTGTATGAAAAATGATATTATGAATTTCAATGATTATGTTTTCATATTAATTTTTTTATGAAGAATGATCATTATGATTTTAAATGGTACGAGAAACATTTTCGGACTTCCGATTTTAGGAGTTGAAAAGTTATGTGAAACAATGCGCACCCGAATTATTAGTGTGCAGGTAAGTAGGATAATTTACCTAAAAGGTTCGATGGCTAAGTGCAGTTGGTGGTGCTGGCTGGTCGGCAGCACGGGTTCGTGCTCTCTCAGTAGCTCTTCGTACTCCACTATTCTTTCCCCGTCCGCTTCCGAGTCAGAATCAGCCTCGCGACTT
Organism: Stenoptilia bipunctidactyla; assembly: GCA_944452665.1. Taxonomy (NCBI): domain Eukaryota; kingdom Metazoa; phylum Arthropoda; class Insecta; order Lepidoptera; family Pterophoridae; genus Stenoptilia; species Stenoptilia bipunctidactyla. The sequence goes on along the minus strand of OX101740.1, from coordinate 6,700,928 downwards.
ATACTGAGGAGGGAAAATAATTAATAAAAGGACGGTAAATAAATAAAATAACTTAAAATAAATAAGATAGATAATTTGTTTTCCTTATAAAAAAGTTTGTACGCTTCGTTATACAGGGTTGACTTGTAGCCACCGGCCAAATTTTTTTTTACACAATAAATATAATTTATAGAAACGATTTTTGCAAGAAAAAAGTATTTTTTTACAAATAATTAAATATATCCGTTAACATATTAAGCAAACCATGGTCACTCTAAATTACCATTAAAATAAAGACAACTACGCGCTACTACGAAACATCTTGTAGTACTACGTCGTAGTATTATAATATTTTTATTTTTATTTTTTGTACCGAGCGATACTAAAATAAATATGCAGGTTCGTTTATATCGTATCAAAGAAACTAACATTTAAATTTAGCTGGTAACTACAAATCAACCATGTATAGATAAAATAGTTTTTAAACTGGAGTATATGGTGTGTAAGTTATATTTAAATTTTTTACATTTTAATTCAACGTCTTTAGGTCAACTCTTATAGGTAGGTACGAGACGACGGTAAATACTTGTCTAACTTGTCAGTAAATACTAAGGTATATTTTTTTTCTAGATACATACATATAATACAACAAGACCAATGCAAATAAAAAAATAGCACAATCAAATTAGACCAAATATTAGAGAAAAGTTACGTAAATTCGCACCAAGCTGAAAATCGGTAAGATTGTTTAAAATGTGATTAAAAATAAAATTTGATGCTCTTATAAATTTGATTTTCTTATGGTTGAGAACTTGAGAATCCTGGCCGGAAGACAGGAATTTCTGACAGTCCTACATCCAGACTAACTCCAGTAAACGGGTTATCCATTCATTACGACGGACCCTGAATATTATCACAACAATAGAGATACGTGGCGTACTCATGCATATTATGTCGATTACAACTTTTTGAATCCTTATATCTCAAAAACGGTGGCACGTAAGAAAAAAGTAATGATACATTTTTTGTAGATAAGGTATTTTTTATGATAGAACTTACCGTTTTGCTGCAAATTGCAAAAAACTCCTATTTTTGACGTTTGACCTTGAATAAAAAAAATCCATACAAGAGAAAGATGAGGAACTTTCAAGTTTTATTTTTATCATATTTTAAACAATCTTACCGATTTCCAGCTTGGTCGGAATTAATGTAACCTCAAATGTCTGAATTGTCCGGGCTAAAAAGCATAGCAATGAATATAACTATGACGAACCTCTTATAAGCGTCCCAATCTTCATCCTTAGTTCCGAACTCGTCTCCCGCTGCGGCGAGGCGCGAGATGACGCGCATGCGCTCGGCAGCCGCTGCCGTGCGTCTTTTTACCATCGCGGCGCGCCGTTGACGGCGAGTTTCCCGACGGGATAGTAGCTCGTGGTACTGGATGGTGGGATTAGGAGCGTATATTACTCAGTTATACGTATACATTTATTTTTTGTTTATACGAAACCTGAAAACTGTTTGCTCAGAATCGGTAACAGATTCGATTGCAATATTTTTTTTATACCATGTTATGTTTTAACTCAACAATCTCAACAGAACCTTAAATAATGTACACACGCTCTCGCGCGCGTATCGTACGCTATCTCAGATGCAAGCCTAGGTCGTATGAGGCGGCAGCGAGCGAGCAATAAAGTGTAATTCGCTTAGCCAGAGAGCTTATCACCTACAGTTATATTTATCTACAAGTTTAATATCTTTTTAATGCGCATACCTTACTTCTTCGAACACGTTAGAGTTGTCTACTTTAAAATCATTATTTAAATTTTAATTAGCAATTAGATGGGTATGTGCCTATTACTCTATTTTATTGAAGAAATTACGTTTGAAATAGTCATAATTTATCTTAGCAGGTCGTAAGTGCATCTTAACAGTGTTTTATTTTTACAACCTATACATTGGTAGTGGTAAGGATATGAAGTTCGGATCCTGGTTTCATACACTTTTTATCTTACTAATCTTGCTAATATTACAAATGAGAAAGTTTGGATGTATGGATGTTTGATCCTCAATCACGGGAGAACGGCTATACGGATTTGGATGAAATTTGGCATAGTGTTAGTGTACAGTGTACTTTTTATCCCAATATTCTCGCGGGATTCGAAATTGCGCGGGCAAAACCGCGCGCAACAACAGCTAGTACATACATACACAACTTCACGCCTGTGTCCCTTATGGGGTAGGCAGAACACCAGAGGCTGTAAAGCCATCTGATGTCACGTTTGACAAATTCGGAGGCATTATAATGATGGAGAGAGACTATTGCAGTGATCAGCCTATCGCCCACAAAAATGTCAATAAAACCTCTGTCCCTCAACTGACTTTTACAGTACGCCGGGGAAGAGAAGCAGCTGGCACATTCTATGATTTTCTTTCGCTCCCAGCCCAGCATGGAAGCTAACCTAAACTATCATTAACCTGACTTATGACTTTAACTTTGACTTAATATGACTTTGTTATCACTAACAAAGTCATATTATTAAAGGAGTCACCTTCCATGTTATGCGATACAATGAAGGAATTCAGTACAAAATTGACTTTTCTTAACATTTTTTAAAAAGTGATCACACTCGAATGAATCAAAATGTTAATAACACAAAAATTTTAAGTTCTGGTTGCTTACATTTTCATCATACAAATTAATTCTCAATTACCTCCTAAACGTGTAAACTGAATTACATGATTCAAATGGATAAATTGGTTTTATACCTAGAGCTTTCTTTCGACACCAAAATCGTTGAGATATTTCAACAACCAAAAAAAACACATTTTACAAGTTATTCTCGTAATTACACAATATGTATGAAACGCAAAACCACTGTAAATTGGCCGCCTATAGTGGGCTGGTCACGTAGTCGCGCTTGCGATACCTACACAGGGATTGCAGAGGCCTCGTTACACCGGGTGAGTTTATTAAGCGCGTCCAAATTTTAACAATAATCTCGAGGCAAGACATGCTTTTTTATTTAATAAAGTTTTCCAAAAACATTAAATATTTACCCTCACCCTGAATATTTATACTGTATATTAAATATACCTTGGCCCTAGTTTCGCTTAGCCAGGTCTGAAACGCCTCAGGGTCGCTAGGAGGCTGATTTCTGCCCTTCGGCTCCACCACCTCTTCAGTGACAATTGCCGGCCCAGCCATTCGCTGCTTATTCTTCTCTATTCTGGCTTGAAGATTCGAGATCTGACGCTGTAAGTACAATTTTATTTAGTTTAAAAACAAATAGAAGAAAGAAACCATTTAATTCTGATGATGGTAAGTATTGATACAAAAAGTCACCACCACTTTATCTGACTAAAAAACTGACTCACGAATAGACGAAGTGAAACATGAGTGAATAATTATCATGGTTTGATGCCTGGACTTCATGGCTTTAAAATATTTGTTTATTTATTTACCTGCCTTCACGTGATCACGACCGTTGCAACTCAAATTATTTAAAGCCACGAGGTCCCGATTTACAGTGTAAATAGGCAACAGCCAATAGCTCGGTTTGAAAATGTTTAAAATAAGTTAAGTTTTGGGGCAATTTGCTGAAATATAATAGTGATTATTGCAGTGGGAAGCCAAGGGGTAAAAGCTGTAACTAAGTCACTTAGTTACAGGTTTCGTAATAATCAAAACAGTGACTTAATTATTTAGCCAGAATTGTGATGATTTTGTCGATTCAGTCTATAAATACATAAGACAAAATGTCGAGATATAATATCAGATATATTTAAAATTGGTATAAGTAATATATTTATTTTTTACCTGAGGCTGGAAGATAGATTTTCGAAATTTATTTATTAATAATGAAGACTTTGTTATTTACATTTATATCCATTGAATGAATGTCAGATATATGGGCTCCGCATATGAAACTTAACATTTTAACCACGATTTCTTGATTTTTATGATATGTTAGATACATTACATGACAAACATACTTGTGTATGTATTTTGTATGATTTTTGAATTACCTGCAAATCTTCATAGCTTTTAATGTCGAAGCCTCTGATGGCTTCATTAAAGTCATCAGTATCTCCGTCTTCTATCATATCCTGAAACGCATTTAAATATAAATTAGCTGTATATCTGTAAAATACATTATGTTATGTTTTTTTTTTTAATTTATATTGATACAAAATAAATCAACAGTAACTTAATTTTAATTAATACATATTTGATCTCAATCTCACCTTATTTTAAGTGAATAAGAGTTTGATATCACAAATACATACATACATACATAACTTCACGCCTGTATCCCTTATGGGGTAGGCGGAACACCAGAGGTTATAAGACCATCTGAAGTCACGTTTGACTTTGGAGGTGTTATAATGATGGAAAGAGGCTATTGCAGTGACAGGGGGTCAGCCTATCGCCCACAAAAACGCCAATAAACTTCTGTCCCTTAACTGACTTTTACAGTATGCCCGGGAAGAGAAACAGCTGGAACATTCTATGTTTTTCTTTCGCTCCCAGCCCAGCATGGAAGAAATTAAGAGAGGAAATTGTATTGTAAAATATTAATGATAAGATTGCCGTTGCGATGATGATTGGCGGTAGGGCTAGTATTATACATATACATAGGTAAGTTCGCGGGTTCAGCCCTTAAGAAATGTGGTCAGTCACTCGAAAATTGCCCAAGTGGGAGTCAGATTATGAACACGCTCATGATCGATGCAGTGCGTTCCTGTAAAAGGAGATGTCTGCAAAATATATGACGCCAAGTCTGGCAAGCATGCGACCATCGATAAATACTCGAATCGACAAGGTAAATATTACCCATACTACTGTGCCGAGACTGACTCCCTAAATATCTTGTTAGGGAGACAGTCTCTTATACTGTCAACCCTCCCACGCGACACTCATGCCACAGACCGAGAGACGTTCTCTCAGACCCCCCTCACCAGTTCACCGCGGACCTGGTTATCTTTTGGGCTCCCAGCCCTAGTCATTCTCTACACTCGCTATTGAGCTTTACAATGTCTTACAACGGGTTATCAGTCAAGGTGCCTGATGCATAGTCCCGGACCCATGGAACTGTAGCTCATTACACGATCTAGGTATAGTTTTCATTAGTTAGGGATCGGAAGTGTGTGGGAGATCGGAGTGTTTAGTGGGTAAGGCTAAGGCGCGATCCCACTGCGGGATGGTACACGGTGGCATCCTTCGGATGTCACTGTTCGGCGGAGGTAACCCCCGTGCAGGGTCCAGGTCGTGCTATGAGTATTCACCCTCTCCCTTAGGGGCAATCTCAGTAGGGGGTCAAATCATTTTTTGGGAAGGAAAAAAATCCTTCCATCATCGCAATTATATTACTAGTAAAAATATTAGTAGGATTTTCTAAATGGCAATGGATTTCACAGCATCTGCAAATCGTCACCCATAGCAAGTCACAATCACAACTCGGTAAGGCGATTCCCACACTGCCGCCGCCGCACTGACGCTGGACGCATCTACGCGCGTACTTGCGGTATAGAACTGTATGAAACTAGTTGAAACGCACTTCCGTAAGTATGCGCGTAGTTGTGTCAGTAGTGTGGGAATCGCCCTAGGGTTGTGGGCATTGTCAGCATGACCATATAAAGTACTTAAATATTACCTGTATAGAAAGAAGTTGATTCAATTGTTCCTCGTCTTCTGCCAGTCTCTCTTCCCGTTTTCGAGCATTGATCTCAAGAAGGCGACGGGCCATTTCCTTTTTTCTTTCTTTTTGCTGTTCCGCTATAAGAGGCAAAAATGTCCAAAGTGAAAAAGTAAAGCTACATTGCAAAAAGTAAAAGAAAAAAGTTATCTATCCACAAAATGTCATAGTTTAATGACATTTTCCCTTTTCTAAGTTAACAGAGCAAGGGATTCAGTGAATAGTAAGTGGAATTTGGGTTCATGAACATTAGGTATTATTGGTAGAATGTATGATGTTCTATGTATTCAGTCCTGCAATTGCACTAACTGACCCTTTCAATTATCTGGGAAAACTACATTGCACAAAGTTTTTAAGCACTTAAAATGGGAAGGATGGTAATACCTCTGAGCACCTCAGACCAAAAGAGGCTACTAACAATATCATAAAATATTTTAGTCTTGAAAAAGTTCAAGAGTTAATTTAAATTAGCGCACCTGTTGCAGGCAGCCTCTGTAAATCAATCCCAACAACACTTTGATCTACAAGAAACCAAATAAGAAATATCTATCACCTCTAAACTAGCATAATTCTATTTACTCTGAGCGCAGGTATACCTCACACCACACGTTGCATAGATTGAATTCAATTGACCGGCTAAGAAAAAAACAGGAAACCATAGTAGGCATAGATCTAGGATTTTGAAATATGGGATATATATGTAGCTTTCACTGAAGACCAATGACCTCCAGAGTGAGAATAATTATAAAATAAATGTCATTAACCTGTCAAACCAGAAGAGCTAGCAGGCTGAACATACGGTAGCTGTATCCGCTTTACATTTAATTCATAATAATCCGGATTGGCCCATTTCCGTATCTCCTCTTGATAGTCAAGGGCTATTGAACAGTGTTCACTGAGTATTTCTTCAGTTCGGGACATGGTGATTGCATTCACATGGACTGGGTATTTTAATTGTAATAGCTTGTGCAGGTATGATGTGATTTCACTGCCTCCTGGAATATGTTAAAATTGTATATGAAAAGTATGCCATTTTTTATATTCTACTGAGGATAATGGGTTTGTGTAATGAAAAAGCAGGAGTCTTAACATACCATACTTGCTCTATTGCTAGACACTGGAATTTTAACATTACAGATATTTCTTTTTACAAATTAAAACAACCACAGTGCACAGCTCTCGGTACAAACAGATTAAAGATTCTGTCAAAATACAATTTTTCATCTGTAATACTGATCTGAACTCTTACTGAGCATGAGACTACTGTATTATTATATGCTCGAGACAAAGAATATGAGACAAAGAAACTCGTTGAACGCTTGGTTAAGGTATTTTTGATAAAGCCTCGAGCCATACTCTTGATTCACAACTCCAGCTCTCTTTCTCAGAGCTACAATATTAAGATGAAAAATACAAAATCACACTTTATAGGTACAGACCCAGGTTAATCCTTCTGGCATGTTCTACTATAACTTGACCTCTTATTACTGGTATCAGATGTATGGTATGGTATCCACAGTTGATGATCATTGCAGTATCTCCTATGTCATTTTTATACATACTGAACAGGGAGTCAACACCATAACTTACTGCTGGTACACTATATGCTTCAAATAATAGTTCTGACATTACTGAAATTATTAAAAAGTATTTTATTATTTACAAGTTAGACAATTAGTATAAAATATATTTGGTTTGAAATTAACTATCAAATACTTATATTTTTATCACATTTTCTTTTTGCCTTTCACCTAAGTACTGCAGTATAATAAAAGAAGGTTATGTTTAAAGCTTACACTGTCTACTGTAGTTGGGAGTAACAAATGCCTCAGTCATTACTATAGGGTGTGGAACACAGCCTTCGCTTTCAATACCCAAATGCGAGAAAATATAGTCGCAAACTTGTTCCTGTACTTCGAAGTGAGTTACTACATTTCTGTCAAATTGTGTTTTCAACTGGAACCTTTAAATAGAAGACAAGTTGATAAAAAGGCATCAACATTTATTATTACTTAATTTTAGACAAAAACCATTTCAAGAAGGCCAGCATGAGTAACATTATAATTAAATACTTTTGATATTACCTTACAGCTTCAATATTAACAATATCATTTCCTATTTGTATTGGAGGTGTGACAGGAGGCTCAGCATCTTTCTTCACTCTATCTTTTCTGGGACGGGCTATCAAATTTTTGAAAATAAGTTGTGGTTCATCACTAATAGACCATCCAATTCTACAGTGATACGAGCCTGGCAAAAAATAACTAGATCAATAATAAAAAACAGTTAAGTAAATGAAATAAATTTTCCATATCATTATTCTTTTAATGAATCTGGGCTTGGAATAAGTGAGAAAATAGGGTAAGCCGTGACTTACTTCCCTTCAAGAAATATTAAATTTGATTCAATGCGGCAAGGTACTGTATGTTTTAATGATTTACCATTGTCTATTACGAGAGGAATATTTCCAAATTTTATGGCCGGGCCGTACTCGTGTATTATGTCAGGAACTGTTTTATAATCTTTAAGGACCAATACATTTTCCATTGTGTAGACTGTAATTATTTTCAATACAGGTACTAGTTTTCAAAATCAAGCTTCAATTCAAGTTCATCAAGTGATTAGTGAACCCAAATTTCGAATTTTCGATCATATTGTTTTCGTAATTGTTTTTTTAAGTAAACAAACCATAGAGTAGGGAGAATAATTTGAAACAAAATAAGTTTTTTACTTTGATTTTGACATGGCTGATGGTTTATATTCATCCATTCGGTTGATAGAATAAATCGGAGGCTAAAATATAGAAGGTATATTTTAAGGTAAAATTATAAGGTACCTACATATTATGTCATAATGTGCAAATGAATGACTGAAAATGAAAATGAAAACTTTTTATTCGTTGAAGAGAAACTAAGTGTATGGTTGTAAACGAAAAGCATATAATCACATTGTGACTGTTGTTTTGTATTTCTGTTTGTATGAATGAACGAAGGAAAGAATAGCTGTTGATAAATTGACAGCAAGTCAATATCAACTGATTGACAGGTTATAGACAGTGACGTGCAAGAATAGAAAAGTAGAATTTTTGAACTTCAATCCAATCCCAAAGCGGTGCCTAATCTAAATTTATTGTATTTTAGAAAATTAAATAAGCATTGTACAGTTTTCAAAAAACAACCACGAAAAACATGGCGATGAAATCGCTTTTTCATCTTCTTGGCGCTTTACAATTTTTTTATGGCTGCTACTATGACTATACCTATGTGCAATTGCCACCCACAGCACTCAAAGTTACTCCTTATGCAGGAAAATTTAAATATCTAACTTTCCTTGACGCTGTAAGTATTTTAAACTTTTTTCTCACTTTACCTTCTGCTGAAGTAAGTCTAACTTAGTTTTTTCGTTTTCAGATGATACAAACTCTTTACTTCACAGTGGCATTTATCAATGACTTAGCAGGGACTAATGATCCAAACCCACCAGAAAAACCTCTCATAAGAAAAGTGAAGGATGTGCTTTATTGTTCTTTAGCTTTCCCACTATCTATGTTTGTAGGTATTTCGTTTTGGGGAATTTATATGGTTGACCGAGAATTAATTTTACCACGGGCTATGGATCCATACTTCCCTACTTGGCTAAACCATGTGATGCATACAAATATTGTTTTCTTTTCCCTTATTGAATTAGTATCTTCATTTAGGATGTATCCAAAGAAAAGTGAAGGACTTTCAATTTTAGCATCATTTATGATCGGGTATGTTATATGGATTCATTTCATTTATTTCCAAACAAGTGTTTGGGTTTATCCTATCTTATCTGTCTTAAACTGGCCAATGAGAATTGCATTTTATATATTCAGTTGTGGCCTTGTTTTTGGCTTATATAATATGGGTGATAAACTTAATAAGTTCATCTGGAGTAAAGAAGTGAATGACACGGTAAGGTCTGGAAAGAAAAAAGTTAAATAATTTACCTGCTTATGATTAATTTTAATTATAATTTTTAATAATTTTGTTGGTGCAAGGTTTTGGTGTGAATGTCAAATAAAATAATGTATAGTTACTAGAAAAAATTTAAAGCTTGAAAAGTAAAAGATTCCTAGGTTTTTGTATAGCACAGTGTTATCACAATAGTGATAAGATTACCTTAATAGTATACAAGATTTACTTTTTATTGAACAAATTCAATTAAATTATTTCTAGATAAGTGGTTAAGTGGTTGTGAATTAGTTGATAAATTTATTATGTATTGTTTAGCTCTTCCTTTTGTTTAACTTTGATTGTATATGCTACATTTTTATGACCAGTGCCTCAAGATTTCTATTCTGTGAATAGAATCGGAAATAATGTTGTTTTTTGAAAAATATTAAATAGACAAGAGTAATTTTTTGTACTTATCTTATTTCAACAATCTTTGCATGACTTTATATTGTAATAATGATGAGCAGTAAGAACAAATTACTTATTAAAATTTTATTATAAGTATTTTACACTGAACATGCCAAGATTAAATTTTCAAATAAGACTGGCACAAAAAATGCAGTATTGATTCTATGCCATTATGCTTGATATAGACAGGTTATACCGAGTAAACCACTGAAAAGAGATTGAATAGGGATGTCTTAATCTGCTTGAGGCTTTATTCTATGTTTTACTTGACTGTAGAGTTGAGATTGCAAATTGCAGTTCTTAATTCTAAAAATCTGTCATGGTATTTTGCAACAAATATCCATATCTCTTCTAGTTTACGATAATCCCATATTCAATTCCTGCTCATTGAATGACTCTATAAAATAAGCACATTTTGACACATTCATGTTTTAAAAATTAAGGCTGAACCTGTTCAAGTGTTGGTATATTTCTGTGCTCAAAATAATATATGTATAAAGTTTCATAAATAAGTAATAATGATCTATCCCGTTTTATTTTTTTCATATAAATAGGTAAATAAAAAAAATACTTAATTACCTAAGTTACGATTTTGTTTATGTGTATTATTACTATCAACATTCCAAAGATGGTGTATTTTTTACAGAAATAAGCAAATGATTACTTTTTATTTATTATAGTTCAACTTTGCCTGTACGTAATGAACATTTTCTAATATAATGCATAAGTACTGCTAAAATATTTAAAAAAAATGTATTTTTTTGTTACACTTTGCAATACCAAAAATCTAGGATGGGTCTCTTTTCTATAAGGCCAAAGGGACTTTTTTCTGTGTACAATTATTATTCTATTATTATTTATTAAACTATGAATAAATATTTCATAGCATTATGAGATTTTAGTGCCTGCAGCCTAGTTGCATTTAAAAACTTGTAAAGGAGCAATAAATGAATACTTTTCTAACAAAAGCGATGTTTTAATTTCCTATCAATCTTATCTTACTAATATTATAAAAGTGAAAGTTTGGATGTATAGATGTTTGTTTCTCAATCACGGGAGAACGGCTCAACGGATTTGGTTGAAATTTGGCATAGTGATAGTGTACAGTCAGGACTGGAATAGATATTTTCGCGGGATTCGAAATTGCGCGGGTAGAACCGGAATAGGTAATGAAGCTAAGCTATAATTTTAAGATTCCCATAATAAATATCTTTTCACAGTGCCAAATACGTGTGTCAACTAGTATTAAGCAATAGAGACTCTTATATGTACCTAATACATCTTCCGTCTCATCATCACTTTCCCTAAGTCATGAAAAGTGATGAAATAAAAAAACAAATTACTTTCGAAAAATCACATAATCTTGCCAGGATCAGCTTGAAAACTTATAATATATGAGTGTGATGGTCATATACTGGTTCCAAACTTAGCCTCAAAATAATTTGTTTTAACAGACTTGGTGCGCCAGTATGATATGGCAGAAGGCTATGATAGTTTCTGAGACATGGTCTGTGTTGCCAAGAATGACCCTAATGCAAACGTCATATTCAACAGCATCATCAATAGTCGATGGTGTGACTGGAGACTCATCTTCACGGATGCCTCTAAGCTCTCCTGTCGGGGGTGTGTGGGGACAGCTGTTTGGATGCCTAAATTCCTAGCCTTCGTTTCATTTAAGTGTCCTCCCCAAACCCCAAACAGTTTTTACTGGTGAGGCTGTTAGATATGTGCTCGACAACAGACTGCGCAACTCACTCAAACTCAAATCATCCTACAAACCAAACACCTCCTGTTCCGTTGTAATCTGCAGGGCATTAATATTACTCTGGCCTGAATACCTGGAAATTCGACTGTTTCGCCAAGGATTCTACTAAAACTGGCTCCCTTGAACACTACAGATGCTTTTCCCAAGATCTCAGCCTGTGGGCCAAGCCATTATTTGAAGATTAGAATAAGGAATGGGAAAAGTCTCGCAGTGTTGTCGGCAAAAACTACGGAGACATCCAGCCCACAACTACATCTAAACCATGCAGAATTTCTGTACTTACAAAAAGATACTTAGGTACCCAAAAAATTCACATTTACCATCTGCAGACTACATTTGGATCACTGTTGCACTCCTGTTTATTTGTATAGGATAGCAATCCGTCATTCCCCACTAGGTACCTAATTGTAGACTGGAGTGGAGCCTGGATCAGTCGACCATATATTTTTTAATTGCCCCCTTCTCCCTGCGCAGCTTGCCAGACCAACCTGCATGAAGGTTCTCCTCTCCTCTAGTGACCCCCTGATCCTTAAAACCCCATGTAAATATATCCAACAATGTAATATATCTCTGTAAATTAGTAGTTAGTTAAGTGTTATATTTTTATGTTACTAACATTAATATATTTATTAAACGTGTCTGTTGGTGGAGCTACTAACTGTGATCTCTTATTTGTTTAGATTACTCAAAGACCGGCCTTCGTCGCGGCTCACATGGTCTAGCATATATACTTACTTGACCTACAATTTTATTACTTACCGTGTCTGTCTGATCACGTGATACTGGCAGTAATTAGCACCTCGCTTAGTATCGACGGCTGGTTGCCAGTATAACCAAAGAATAATTATAATAATTTATTATAAACTGGCTTTTTATTATACGAGTATATGGATGTAACAAAACAAAATTGGCTTTACTAGTAAGCATACACTGTCGACTATACAGGGTGGCTGGTGGGTCACTTTTGAAATTCGAGGACGTGGCAGTTTGAGTAAAATAAATAAATAAATAATAATAAAATCTCCAATCACAACAACCATAATCATAAGGCCCCAAAGTAAGCATAGCTTGTGTTATGGGATACTATTTAGCGAAAGAGGGGGGGAACCCTCATAAATAGATAAACCGTGTTTATCTATTTATCGGAATTTTTTCATAATTATGACCATAATCGAGTACAGAGTGCTCTCCTTCAGTAGGTATATAAAATATGTAACCCTGTAAAAAGCTGAAAATAAATGTAGGTACAGAAGGTTAATAGTCTATAATCAGCTATACAGGTAGAATATTTTTTTAATTTCTAAAATGTCGAATGTCTCGGAAACGGAAGAACTTTTACAGAACATAGATACTAAACATATTTTTTTCTGAACCAGCATAGTGCCCTCTTCCCATTAGTACCATGTTATCCATTTATTACGCCGCCACCCTGTATAGGTAGCTGTAACATAATATAAAATGTGTATTAACATTTTTTTACTAAATACCTACTCATAGGTAATATTTTTGAAATATGCACTTGAGAGAAACGAACGACACCCGGTCCGAATCAGAGAAAATAAGAATCTAGAAATACATACATACATACTTACATAACGTCACGCCTGTATACCTTATGGGATAGGCAGAACACCAGAGGTTACAAGACCATCTGATGTCACGTTTGACAAATTTGGAGGTATTAAAAAGATGGAAAGAGACTATTGTAGTGACAGGGGGTCAGCCTTTCGCCCACAAAAACGCCTTTAAAACCTCTGTCCCTTAACTGAATTTTACAGTATGCCCGGGAAGAGAAGCAGCTGGCACATTCTACGTTTTTCTTTCGCTCCCAGTCCAGCATGGAAGCAGGATCTAGAAATCTTGTATGAAATGACGGACGCTGGGCTGCCTTGGGATACCTAGAGGGAGCAACTGTGATATGATCATAAAAGTACCCCAGTTGCCACCTCTACGGGAATAAAGGCGGGCAACTGGGTCATAATTTTTTTTAATATTTGAATTTCCTACTCGCCTCCTCGGGAAACGATGACGTAAATAATTGATAGAAGTAACAAACAATGAAATTGTTTTGTTCAATATGCATTTATTTAGATGTACCTACTTAATATACCTAGCTTTTTGGATTTAATTGTTATTTACATTATAAATTATATTGATATATTAATCAATATTATTCCGTGCAGTAATAATGTTCTTTTCAACACACTTGCTCGTAAAGTGAGCGTTATTCTATTGAGTTTAGAACTATAAACTGGGCTATAAGTCACGCGTGCATTAATATATTATACCCTAGTGCATAATATAATGAATCCTACAAAGTTGAATTGTAACTTTGTGCAAATAAAATGCGAGAAAACAGAGCATATTTTATTGGTCCGGGTTATACACTAAATATTTTCAGAAACAACAAAGAGGTTTTATACCACTTCAAATCCATATACATTTTTAAATGTTTGCGCCTTATATTAGTAAAATAAATTTGTATATTAAACAAATTATTCACAATTTACAATCATTTGTCATAAAATATTAAAATATTTGCATTTACCACTCCAAATTAAACATTTTCACTTAAAATAGGCTGTATATGCTATACAGACATTGACACATTTGACGGAAAAAAAAACCTACGCGCATGCGCGAGGTTCGGCGCCATTTTTCAATCACAATTCACAGCTTTGTTATCAAGTGTGTTTGTTATTTTATGATCACGTAAGTATGTCTGTCTTTTACTCACAAGTGTGTTGAAAAACGTCGTATGTAACTCGTGAGCGTTGCTAATTACAGTCTCGGCTCATTATTAAGCCACGTCAATCACAGCCTCGACTGTAATTAGCAACTTCTCTCACTTGTTACATAATATACTATTGCAAGTACATACCAAATGTTGAAGTCAAGAGTTGCCATTTTTTCGCCCGATTGATAAAGTCTCTTTTTTTCAGGTAATGAATTCGCTCACTTGTTACATAATATACTATTTAACTATAGTTATAATAAAGAAACTATACTTACTTTGGCAAATAATTCAGTCGAAATGTCAAATAGTAAAATAATGATATTATTAACTTCGTAGTAAGTACTGAATGAGAAAATATTTGAAAACAAACGAGTATTTGTCATTAGTTTTGCATAAGAATTTAAAGAAATTTATAAATAATTGAATTTGAGGTGTGTAGGTACTATATCTTTAAAGTAACTTGAATAAAAATAATTAATCACAAAGAAAATAACATTTAAATTTAGCTAGTAACTAAAATGGATGTTCCCTGTGTAATATTCTATAGATAAAAAAATACAAAACCGGTACCTACGCCTGAATCTAATATAGATAGGAATTACTTTGAAATCAATACCGATTAGAATGAAAAACGTAATCGCAATTTTTACAATATAAAATTATTTCCAGAGAATAGAATATTATTCTCTGCAAATAACACAAAACTTCGCTTACTTACTTACCTACTTTTAATTTCATTAAACTTATCGGCAATAGCGTTATCTTTTAACTTTTCTCGAGCACTGCAATCGCTATCAGTAAAGAGGTCATTCATCTCGATATGACCGCGACAACTGAGGTGAAGGCCGTACGGCGATTCACACACTATTGACCACGGAATATACTATACTCTGGCAAATAATTCAATGCAGTAAACTGACAGATCGAATTGTCAAATAGAATTTAAAAAATAAACAATTTTTTTTTCCCTAAAGTGGGCACACTGGAACTGTTACTTTACTGCATTGAATTATTTGCCAGGGTATACTGAAGCTACTGACGCCGACGCTCCTACGCTACGACGTGCTTACTTGCGGTAGTGCAGATCTGCAACATCATGTGGGTGTTTTAATTTAACGCACTCTCACGCACGTATACTCCGGCAAATAATTCAATGCAGTAAAATGACAGTTCCAGTGTATAAAATATGTACGAAATAAAATAGCGGTGCGGTCTAAGTGAATGAATGTAATTATTTTTTAATAATAGCGTTTTTAATAGAAGTACCTACCCTATGTGGAAGGGGGTTAAGTGTTTTCAAATAAAAAATAAGTGTTTATAAATAATGTACCATTTATTCTTGTGTAATCGGCTCTTTACAGAATTAATAGGTATTTAAGCCGTTCCTTAAAAAGAGAATTAATTCGTTATAGTTACATATTTATCTACAAATGTATCTAAATATGACTATTTTATACATCTAGGTAGGTACTTAAAAATAACGACTAGATAGGATATAATAAATCAGAAATGATTATATACTATAGGTATTGGTTCAGAACAAAATACTTTTTTATAAATTGACATCAAAAGAGGCAAACTTTTCTAAAACTTCTATATGTATGTTCTAAAGAGATCGTAAATTGATTTTTTAGATAAATTTTAGGAATAAATAAAACATCGTACTGTTCGTGAAAAGATTGCTTGAATTTCGTTATCAAGTTATAGGTAACATTTTTTACTTTTACTAACAAAACTTAATTTTATAAAATATATACACTTTTAAATTAATTTTATGAATAATATGTCAAATATAAAATAGCGTCATATAAAATTAAATAATAAGTTTATACTAGTTTGCTAGACATAAAAAAGGGTAAAATAAAATGGGAAAAATCTCGACAACATTTTCATAAATAAGGTACTTATCTGCCTAAATAAATTAAATAATCCTTCATAATTTATAAATACTATATTTTTTTTACTTCCATGATTTTAAATGTTTGGAAGTCTGTTTGTCAATAATTATATATGTTACTAAACATTATGTGTAAGTATACTAAACGTAAAAAATTCGAACCACAATCACACATTTTACACTTAAATTTTTTTCTTACACATTTAACTCTTGCGCGGTTGTTGTGGGCACTTTCGAACTAGCTTGAGTCTATACTAAGGCTCATTTTTTAAAAGATTTTAAGCTGATCGACTCAAGCATAAATATGCTGTCTATTCTCCATACAGAATTGTTAAAAAATGAATTCTCAACACGTTGAAGTGAGCATCCCATATGGCTAACAGTTGTGTTGACACAAAATATTTACATAACTACTATGCAGTGCGAGCACAGAACTTTGTCGAATCGTATCTTTACGAATGATCGTATAGTATGGAGACGGTTTGTAAGCAGTAATTGTAATTTATCCATCGTCACACGGCCAGCTTTAATAAATGTGTGCCTTGTTAATTTTGAATGTTTGTAAACATGTTGTACTCTTAAATAACTGTGAAATAAAAAAATATAATGTTACTAAAAACTTGCAACCGACTCCATTCTATACGGACATCCGTAAAAATACGAGTCGATAAAGTTCAGTGCTCGCACTGATGGAATGAGTCGTCTATGTCCATTGTCACAATACACGTGAATTAAATCGTTCCCGCGCACTGTGGCACAGGCTGAGAGTGCCGTACGAAGGGAGCCTGACTACGTTATGTCATTATATTTTACAAAATAAGGCGGGTAATGACGTTGCTCACTTCAACGTGTTAAGTCCGAGTTTTATAGTTCGAGACTGAGTAGGCTTTCATAGTAGCCGAGCTTTGTACCTGTTAGTTTCGATGTGTAGTCTCCATAAACAGTTATATATCATAGTTGATCTAGTTCAGGTAATTTATGATCAGTCAAAAATTTTGAGGATCCGAAAATATTGGTTCCAGGAGTTGACACACATCGAAACGTAGTTGATCTACCTTTCTTTTCTTTAAAAATTATTTAAGACACCTTTGTGTATACTATTTAGCCTACGTAATCATGAAAGTGATTAAAAGGACACAAAGCAAACACAAATCTAGCATAGGTCTAGCTAATGCAGGACTCAATAGTACAATAATTCAAAATTTTGTGAAAATCTAACAGTAGCTTGAAAACTAAGTTTTTTTTTCAGTTAACAGATATAGAGAAACTTATTCTACTCTGTTCGGGTTAGCTTGTACTCTTTAGGAATAAACTTCAGCTTTTTTATCTGCTGATTCTATAGTATTCTATTTGTATATGTATTTCTATTCCATTTATGGTATCTCTGAGTTATTGTTATTTATCAGCAAACGACAAAGTAAAAGCATAACAATTGAAATTACATAAATATCCTAAGAAGAAAATTATATTTTATTTACGCTTATTTTCTGATATATTAACAGAAAATAATAGCCTCTATTCAGTTTATAAATATTTCTATTTCAATGTTTTGAAATACAGCCATAACTAAAATACTGTAGTGTTTTAATCCACAATTTTTCTCATTAAACGGCACATACTCTAAAAAGCTTAACATGATTTTTGAATAACTTAATTTATTATACAATCATACAATTCTAGTTAGTTAGGTAGCATATCAAATTTATAATTATATAATTATATAATGTTACCTCTTTACTGTTTATGATAATGTGCGTAATTTGTTCTTTAAAAAATATGCCGCACTTTTGAAAACTATTTGAACTGTAAGATACAAGAACTATGGCAGCAGATCAATTGTTCCAAAACCTGTCAAAAATTGTAATTTAATCTGAATTGTATTCCCTAGACATTAAGTTAAAAATTGCTTGGGGAAATTTGGCAGGTTTGTAACTCTTAACCTGCTGCCTTCTGTAACGATAACTATATTTGTACATTACGTTGTTAAGTTATTTTCAAGTATGTACTTATTTCTCTTCTTCATAATAAGGGAAGTTTAGAGGTTAACAATTTTTTTTCTATCTCTCACTCTTTTATAAAATGAAAGAGCGCAGTCTCATTTCAGCAGCATTCTAACTTAAAAAGGTTTGTCATTGTATATGAATAAGAAAGTCAATGTTTAAAATTAAATGAAGCAGCCGGTATAACATTAATCATTAACTCATTCAATTAATATATACTAGGCTTGGTAGTTACTAAAAGTAACTACAGATACTGTTTCTTGTTAAACTGGGTATGGTCATTGCAAAAAAACTATTGCAGATTATCCGGTCATCACTACGTTTTTATTTTGCGAGACGGTTTGTAGTGTCCATTTTTCTTCCAAGTGGCGGCGTGTGATGCTTCGCCGTTCATAGCTCGATTTGTGAATGCTGTGCTTTTGGTTTTCGACTCAAAAAGCACATCTGAGTCCGTTTCCGTTTCGGATAAATCCCTGTTGGTGACTGGAAACAATATTTTTTTGGTGTTATTCAAAGAATACCTATAATAAAAGGAAACTTAAGGAAGCTACTCTGGGAGATAAGGCAACCAACGCCTTTTATTTGTTGAGTAGGTAATGTGTTAAAAGATGACTGTCAAACTAAGCACTTGGACAGTTTCTTTTTGATACGGACTGCCAAGGTTTGGAATGAATTTTTCCTGACTAGATATTTGTACTTTTAAACGTCTCGTAAATAGGTTGTTCGTGGATGGACGTACAGTTTTTTCCACTATTTAAAAAGTAAATTAAATATACGTAATGCACTCGCGCTCAAAGATTTGTGACTCAGTCTGCCGGGACTTTGCGCGATTTCAGAGCGTTCTTCATAGGGCTCGGAATAAACTGATTATTTAAAAAAAAACGTAAGGTGGACATGTAAGCAACGATTTTATTTGAATGTTAGATAGATACTGTATCTTCTATCATAATTATTTACTGCTTTAACATTATCATAATATTTAATTTTACTAGTAAACTAAGTAGGTAATTGATTAGGTCAGGATACAATTCATTAAATTTGTATCCTGTCAATAATTTATTGTTTTATTTATTACCTTTTTTAGTTAAATAATAGAGCAACTTGCTGACATAACATTACTTTTTTAGAGAAATCTCATTTCTAAATCCTACATTGAAGTTGACAGTTCGCGTAGAAAAAATCGCATAAAACTTTTGAACAGTTCCTTGTTGATTATCTGACCATTAAATAAACTTCAATCAATAAATTATAACACGATCATATATCGTGTTAAATAAATAAAACATTTCGAACTTTGTTTTGAGTATTTATTGGCTAAAATTTAACAAACAGTGTCTCTAGTGGCTCGCGCACTGATCAGTGCTTAGGCAGTTGAGGACATTTCACTGATCAATGCTTAGGCAGATGAGTTGTTATAGCGATTAAATAGTGTGGCGTCTTCAAACGTGACCTACAGAGAAAGCTATTCTCCTTAATTGTTATTGTGGTCTTACGTAATCATAGTACTATATAGATTGCTAGGTTTGCAAATATTTCTAATATTATGTCAACAAAAAAATGAGTGTTTTGCTTGATATTGTTATGTAGTATTTAATTTTAGAGTAAGATTAAATAAATTAAATTGTTATTTTGTGTTTTCATTTTTTTAGGGGTGGAGTATTCAGACGTGAGTCACGTGACCTAAAGAGAATCAATATAATATTATCTATTAATCAAACATGCTCGATAAAAGCAATACCAATATAAGATTGAATATTGTTAACTTAATTGTACACGTATATTTAAGTATATAAGTAATTTTTTTATGTTAATCAATTGTCACTCAATATGTAAACGTGTCTTACTTTGAAACCCTTTTCCTGGTCGTTATAAATAGCGTTAAATATTTAGCTTACATGGCTTATCTTCATGTTCAGCAAGAGGCAGTAGCCTATACTTCGGTCTCGTCCGCGGTTTCTTCGGCGAGCAGATCCGCTTCGAGAGCCGCGAGCAGCCGTAGCATGCGGCACCGAAAGCGCAAAGCAATGCGATACCTCCCAAACTCGCGTAAACAACCGACCAATCTGCAAACCAATTACAATTGTCATAAAATCTATACAAAAAACGTTTTCTGATGATATGCAGTCCTGGAAATTTTAATTGTCGAGTGAATAGGTTTCTCGTGGATGGAGGTGTAACACCATAGTCTTCATGCGTACTTTCCGTCAGGTGGCATGGAAGACAAACGTCCTATCCTTACAATATAAAAAAAAAATGCGTGACAGTTCAATATTGTCAATCTTAGTTATTGCTCTACTCTATTGTTTAGACATCGAACCAGTTAAGATCAGACAATAAATGTATTCAGAATTACCATTACAATATGGCCGCTTATATTCATCGTTTCTATGTCGATAATCCCTATCGACTAAACGTCAATTTAAGATCAATATTTTTTACAAAATTTACTTAATTTATTTACAGTTAATAATAAAATAAATACAATAAAGTACAATAAGATACAATACGGTTAATAAGTATTTATACAGTTTATTTTATCGTGCCAATCAATGATCTATTAGTTGTAAGTACTTTTTGCGTAATGAAAAATGATAACTTTCAACCATATCATCTGATCGCGAAAACAGTATAATACCTACACGCGGGGCTAACACGCGACCATCGATAAAGTGTTTTTACGATGTTCAATCATTTATCGACCCGTGATACCAATATAACAAATGAATTCCGCGGCGTTCTATCTAATAGAATCGTGGAATCGATTAAACAGTCTAATATACAAAGTGTAACAAAATGGAGAGATAAAACTTGAGGGTTAGCTTCTATACCATACGTAGAATACACAGTAAAAGAATAAGCATGATCAGTGCTGTTATAGACTTTCATACGAATTTAATTATTTATTTTACAACAAATCATTTTGACAACCCTAGTCCTAATAATAATCCTTATAAGCTAAAACTAAACTTGTGCCGTAGTCAGTGACCTTATGACCTTTCCCGCACCGGCTAAACTTGGTAGTATCTGACTTAGTTATCCATCACCTTATTTTTACGCCATCTGTTATCGAATAGATTTCATGAAAAGCTAACAGCTGCTTTTAGGGTTGACACTTAGATATTTTGATCTAAACTTTGAATTTGTTTTTCGGCCGAACCGTAAGGATAACAAATTTTTATTAGACCTTAATTACTGAGACTTAAGGGCAACTTTTGCCTAAGTTGTTATGAAATTATGTCTCGTAAGTTGAACTCGGAAAGGTTTATATTAAACGAGCTTTTTCCCGCAACTTCGTACGCCCTGAACTACCCTTCCTGTGGAAATTTCAGAAACTCCTTCCATTATACAACCAGACACGCATTGAAGAACCTTAATACTATGTACCATCTGTGCACTCTAGGAATAAGATTTTTCATACAAACTAAAAAGTCCAATATTTCCCGTGGGAATTTCGGGAATACCTTCCTTCGTGCTCCTTTGCACTTCCTTATGAATATATGTTCCAAATTACAGCTCTCTATGCCCAGTAACCACAGCCATAACCATGGCTGTACCTACGTTGTCTGTCAGTCACTCAGTCAGTAACGGAACAGTTTAATATATTAAGATTGTTGAATTTGCGGTGTGCTATGGCGCGTAATCGTGGGACGCAGGTTGGAGAGTGCGTAAAGTTTCGTTCGAAAGAAAACTTTACCGTGTCGATCGACTATCGATGTAGCGCATGCTATATATTATGTAGGAAAGAATTATCGAAATCGAAGAGATAAAAAAAAAAAAAAAACAAAAAAAAAATAGAATGTTACCCATCATGATGCCTATTCTTCTCCTCGATCATGAAGTTTTCTAACTGGTCACGTAGTTTTGGGGTTTCTTTAATACATATAAACACAAAAATCCTTATATTATATTTATATTTTGGTTATGCGAAATCAGTAAAAAATTTCGTTCTTAGAATCGGTATACAAAAAAATTGTTATAGTGTTTTAAAAACTCAGCGCGTTTCAAGCCTCTTGTCGTGCTTGGTTTTGTCGCGCGAGTGAGGACACTCGCTACCGCTTCATGCGACGTATTGCATGCGCGATTGCATGCTGCGATCGTATACAATACTCGCTCGAGTGAATGTGTACATTATTTAAGGTTCTCTTATTTAAGGATCATTGAGGTAAAATATAACATGGTATAAAAACTATTGTAGTCGATTCGGAACAAACTGTTTTCACGTTTCGTATAAACAAAAAACAACTTTGTATATCTTTAAGTTTAGATATACAGTAGAATCCGTTTGTTATGACTCCGTTTATATTGACCAACCGCTCATTATGACGTGTTTACACAGTGAAGTTTGGTTTTCATATAAATTATATAACTAAGTCGGATATAATGACTTCGCCTATAGTGACATAATCGCTAATTGTGACCCTTTTTATCAAATTTTGACCGCTTATAGTGACCGACCGTATGATTTCTAAAACCTTTGGCAGTGTTCGGAAGAGTCATGTTATACCCAAAGACTTACGGCGCTTGAAAGGCTTTTTTGGTTTGATTCTTAGAGCGTAGATTTACTTATCGAGTCTACTTATTAATATCCACTTTGATTTATCTCTATTTTATTCCTCTCTATTAAAATAAATCAAATACTAACTTAAGCAGTTTATTTATTCTTGCAGTACCTATGCTTTGTATTGAATGTCCGTTTAGTATGACTTGTTTCTTATTTCCCTTCGATGTCATTAGAAACGGATTCCACTGTAATCTAAAAAACACTTACTGCAATCGGGTCCAGCATTAGGGTCAAGCTGCGACAGTATGCTCTGCATCCAAAAAGGGTCACATCGGCAGGTCCTAGTGGCATGGTCGCAGGTGCCGCGGCCCGAGCAAGTGGAGAGGCAGCGCGTGGAGCGAACTTTGCTGGCGCCGGCAGCGAGCGCGATGGCGCGGGAAAGCGCCAGCGCTTGCGACCCGTCCATTGCCTTACCCTGCGAGTTACTGGCTTAATTAAAGTGGTATTTTTAATATTACCAACCAAATTAAAATCTAAATATCAAACTGGCAATAAAAAAGACAATGCTCATTGGAAAACATTCATCAAAGAAATATATCCTTTAAAATTGTATTAAAAATGTGTAAAACATTATTTTAAAATGGGATTATTTCGTTTAAATACACATAATTTGAACCATTTAAAAGGAAAGGTTTGAGAGTGAATGTTGGAAAGAAGAAAATCATGGTTATGGAGAGGAATGAAGATATGACTGAATGCAATATTATTATAGGAGATGAAAAATTGAAACAAGTGAAAAAGTTTGTGTACTTAGGGTCCTTGTTTACAAGATATGGGAAGTGAGACGGTGATATTGAGAGGAGCAGATTTTTCAAATATATTTTGTTATGTAATTATAAAATACTAGCTGCTGCCCGCGACGTCGTCTGCGTGAACGCTATGCAGCACCAAACGCACCTACGATTATAACACTGCTAGCGTGATAATATGTAGCCTATATGTTGACCCGACTTCTTAACTATCTTCATGCCAAATTTGAAGTAAATCCATGCAGTACTTTTTGAGTTTATCCCGGAAAGACAAACAGACAAACAGACAAAAATTCTAAAAACTATATTTTTTGTTTCTGTTTAGATTGTAGATCATACCCCAAGTATTCTTTTAAAAAAATATTCAATGTACAGTTTTGACTTTCCTACCATTTTATTATATGTATAGATAAAAAATTGGGGAATTGTCTATTAATATCGATCATACTCTTTGTAATGAGCCTTGAGACCTTGAGTCTCACCCCTCAGCCACCACAGTTCAGGGCACCGATATCTGTTCTGACAAATACTAACGACTACTGTACAGCAGAAAAATATTCAGCAGTACGTACTGACTGCTCAATGTTGCGTGGATATCGTCATTATAAACAATTGAACGGCAGACACTCATCCTCCTTGTATGTACAGTGGTGGCTATTGCCACCTGACCACTTAAAAAAAATGTCGCATAAACATTGCTGCGGTTACGAACTGTTTTACTATCTATTCTATTTTTTCTTCAAGTGTCTTCGTACACCAACAGGACCGAGCGTTTCTTAATTATTATGACGGACACAACACATTACAATAGTTAGAACATACAAAAGAAAGAAAAAGCACAAAGCACAAAAAAAGACGACATAAATAAAGTTACAAAGTAAATCACATCGCAGTATCTATACTAATATTATAAAGAGGAAACCTTTGATTTTTGTATGTTTGTATTGAATAGGCTCAAAAACTACTGGACCGATTTCAAAATTTCTTTTACCATTATTTAGAGGGATTGTTCCGAATCCGTATAGGCTACTTTTTATCCCGAAAATCCCGCGGGAATCGAAATTGCGCGGGTAAAACCGCACGCAACAGCTAGTACAAAAATATAATTAAAACAGATACAACAGTGGAAACAGATAGTTGGATTTCATCTAGGTATTATTATCTTGTTTGTTCAAATATTATATTCTTTAATTAAATAAAATATTTTGTCCTAAACAGGGCAAGTAAAAGCGTAGTGTTATTAAAGAAAATACTTACATCTTCACTCAAAAAATATATAATTTGCGTGTTCTCCGAGTCCACTTCCCCCCTCACTTGAGTCACGTTGACTTTCACTCCATCTTTCATTAGCAACGTCATTTTTTGTACAAGCGCGTCTAACTGTGTTTGCGTGAAAGCAGAAACTGGTACATTCAGAGTCATTTCGAGAAGTTTCATTTCTAGAGGATCAGGCTTTATTTGAATGCTGACTGTGTCGCGCGATGATTCGCCCTGATCGTCTGTGACTGTTAACTCAAATACGTAGCGGCCTGCTTCGATGTTTGTTAGCTGGAAGTTTAATTAATTTAATTTAGTTTGAATATAAGAATACTGAACAAACAATAAAATATATAGCTACAAAAATTTACTTGTTTATTGTTTGCTTAGAATAGTCCTAACTCCCTTGGATAAAAGCATGACGCAAACGGCAACTAAAACTATTTACCCCATCATGCCCGGGTGAGCTACCATTTATGTAAAGTCGCTAATACCATCATTTTGGTTATACTACGTTACAGCATTTTATTAAAAGCTCTTTTGCGTTTAAATAATACAAGGTGTTCCTTTTCATTTCCCACAACTCTAAGGTAATAATGAGACCATGTAATAGAATCAAATAACATGTGACTAATTTTTAAATTTAAATTTTTATTATTTTTATTTTTCATATCATCATCATCACAACTCTTTGTAATGAGCCCACTGCAGGGCATGAGTCTCTCCCCTGAGTGAAGAGGAGGTATAGGCCATAATCCACCAAGCTGGCCTATTGCTGGGTGGTGGATGCCAGAATTTTTAGGGCGCCTAGATGGCTTCTGACACTACCCTAACCCTAACGACTACTGTATACAAGTATACAGCAACCGGGACTGCCGGGACCCCGACTGCTTAGCGTGCCCTCCGAAGCACGGAAGTCGTCGTGAGATATGAATGGTCGGCGGTCACCCATCCAAGTACCGACCGCGCCGAACGTTGCTTAACCAGTGATATCGTATGATACACACAGTAAGCATGGCGCCACGACTTCCCTTATTTCATATAAAATAATTCAAAACATCTTATGTAAAACACCTTTTCGAAAAGTTCGCAACGTTTTGCGTTGTACATTGTACGCGACGTCCCTCAACGTTTGAAATTTTTTTTGTTTATTGTACGACTTCAGTGACACGCGTCTATTGAATGTATGATTTACAAGCGTGATAATTTAAGAACTCATTATATTATGATTGATGATATCTTGGAAAGTATGCACTTTTGAACCACATATTCGTTGGCAAAAAGTATTATTTTTTAGTAAGGAACAAAACCTCAAAGTTATGGGATATCAAAAAGAACACCTTGTATAAGGTTAAAATTGGCTTCAGTTTAATCACAAAAATAAAAAAGTTCAAATAGTTTTGAGCTTGATCACAAAACAAACAATATGCGAATATTACATTTCTTGCAGTGCAGGAAAGAAGCTTCATTGGTCCGAATGCAGGTCAGACCTTTCGTATGCTTGCGCCTGAATCAAATTCATTATTGAATAATCCGTTTGAATAAAACTACTTTTTAACCGGATTAATAGAGTCTGAGTCGGTCAGTAGCCCGTGACCACGCGTGGCCACGGGGTCTGCAAAGACACCGAAACGCGAGTTAAAATGTAAAATATAAATTATACGCGATTAATCCGGTTAAATAGTATATTTCATTACGAGTGCGGAAAGCCTGTCATTGCAAAGAGTTCCGACAAATGTCTACACGAGCCGAGGCGCAGCCGAAGGCGAGGGTTGACAGTCGGAACGAGTTGCAATGACGGTTCCGCACGTGTACTGAAAGACTATTTTTAATACAGTTGCGAAAAAATTAAGCAATTTTATAAAATATACAAAATGGCGCCAGCCGTGAAAGATTATAAACAGAGTTTTTTTTTGTTTTGTTTACCCATTCTGGGTAGGCAAAGGGAACTATGCCCATACAGCCAAGTCTTTACTAGATTTTTTGCATTGACATGAAATGAAAATGAATTTAATGAGATAAAATGAAATGCAACCTAACCTAACTCATCAACTAACTCAGCAAAGCTGCATCATAGCTTCTTTTCAGAAATATTTGCATGAATCGTAAAAACTTCTATGAATTTTGTTTGAAGTAAAAACTTCGTGGTTGATTTTTTCTTTTTAATGGACATTATTTTGACATTTGGGAAAGAGAACGCACGAGTGCGGAAAAGGTAAAGAAAAAGCACAAGTGTGTAATAGCCCACATCCCGAACGCTAAACGTCCCTGCAATACGCCACTTTTTGAGCAACTGTATTAAAAAAGTAGTTTTATTTAAATTATGAATCGTGAAAACTTAAGAATAATCCGTTCTCTAGCAATCATTACAATACTTTCTAAATCAGTGTGTTGTCATCTTTGACCTCATATTCACTTACCATCAGGTAAGATTGAGGTCTAATGCGGGTTTAGTTACTAATAAAACTTGGCGGCTCAAAATGAGGAGGAAACTGAGCGCTTGCGCACGCAACATGTCCGCGGGCAACATTCGCGGCATAGCATAGATCACCAAGATATGAGAAAATCTCTTACATCAACAAAATACATGAAATTTACAAAAAAAACTATATGAAATTGTTTTTGCCTTATTAAGTCGTCTATCTACATTACCATATATGATTTTGTTGTAATGTTTAATTAATAAAGTAATCACGCATCTCATTGTGACGTCACAAAAAGCTATGGACATACGTGTGTCCGTAAAGCGCGGTACGGGTTAATAACCCGCTGGCATAAGTTGCCATCGTAGGTCTGCGGCTCAGCAGCCTCAGTGTGTATTGCGCTTAAAGTAAGCTTGTTTTATGAAGAACAAACAGTGGAACTAGGGAGTATTCTAGAATACACTCAAAATCGAACCAATTTAGAAAAGTTCGTTTCCCAATTTTGCCAGTTTTATTTTTTTTCCACTGGGGAAACACCACAAGCCCTATGTTTCACAGAGACCATCAAAACTATAGCTACTTAAAATAAAACTGCTAGAACCATACCATTAGCACGGGCTTTGTATCCGTATTCAATATAACAGTGCCCGCTGCAAGCCCGTTCCCCGATCGAGTCCATTTCCACGACACTATTCGAAAGTCATCCGACGATCTAGACCCGTTTAGGATGAGCACCGGCACAGGAAGGTTGAACACTTGGTCGCCGCCCGCGTCCGCTTTGGGCGGGCTGTTTTTGTCTGAAAATAAGGTAATTTTATTTTGAACATAGGAATCAAAGGCCCTATCTTTTGGTAGAACAAGGGCACAAGTGATTTTTTTTTTCAGGAGAGGCAGCTTCATATATTTTTTGTATTATTGCTCTAGAGTTATTTTTTGCAAGATATAGATTTTACACTGCTGTCTAAAAGAAATGATTGTTTATGAATCTTGTACTAAAATATATTATAAGGATGTTAAAGAAATTAAATAAGAGAAAAGTTACATAAATTCCCACCAAGCTGAAATTCGGTAAGATTGTTTAAAATATGGTTAAAAAAGTATTTGAAAGTTCCCCATCTTTCCCTTATATGGGTTTTTATTGATTCAAGGTCAAATGTCAAAAAAAATGAGTTTTTTTGTAATTTTCAGCAAAACGGTAAGTTTTATCATGAAATACCTGAGACACAATTTTAGATCATAAAATTATCTAAAAAAAATGTAACATTACTTTTTTCCTACGTGCCACCATTTTTGAGATTTAAGGATTCATAAACTTGTAATTGACATAATATGCACGAGTACGTCACGTATCTCTATAGTTGTGGTAATATTCAGGGTCGGTCGTAATGAATTGATAACCCGTTAACTGGAGTTAGTCTGGATGTAATAATGTAAGAAAATCCTATCTTCCGGCCATGACTCTGGTGTAGCGGTAACATACATTGCCTTCTACGCCAGAGGTCCTGGGTTCGAATCCCGGCGGCGGCGGATATTTGTGTGATGAACACAGATATTAGTCGTCAAGTCATGGATGTTAATATGTCTATTTAAGTTTATTCTAATAAAAAATATGTATTTAGTCAATATGTATGTGTATATATTTCTTAAGTATATCAGTTATCTAGTATCCATAACACAAATTCTTTAAGAAACTTAATTTGGGCTAGATAATGTTGTGTGGGTGGCAGAAATATTTATTTATATTTATATTTATTTATATGAAACTAGCGTGGACTTTTTATAGGTTTTCACTGTCATTTGTAAAAATTTA
Source organism: Stenoptilia bipunctidactyla (assembly GCA_944452665.1). Taxonomy (NCBI): domain Eukaryota; kingdom Metazoa; phylum Arthropoda; class Insecta; order Lepidoptera; family Pterophoridae; genus Stenoptilia; species Stenoptilia bipunctidactyla. The sequence continues at coordinate 6,671,666 of OX101740.1, read as the reverse complement.
GATATTTCTGTGTATTTTTTGCTAAATTGTGTTCTTGAAGACTTGTTCCAATTAATTTTAACATCAGTTAGGTGTTATTAACGTTAAACATTGTCAAAATTGTCGTTTAAAGTAATTTTTTTCATCTTTTTTCATAGTGTCAATTTTTGATCAGCTACTCTGACAAAAAAAAGCATGTTGCTATAGCTGCTAATAATCTTAATAACTTCCACACTAACACTTATCCAGGTCAGAATTTTCATTTTCCAAGTAACGTTATAATGGTTGTAAAACTTAGTCGTAATGATTGTATTATATCAAGACAGATTACACAAACACTATGGGGTCACTTTTTAGGATATTTAAAAGAAAACTAAGTTGTCTAATCGAATAAAAATACCAGAAATCATTTTTTTGCTGCAAAAAGGGGTGAAGTGCTAAATGTGGTTGCAAAAAAGTCGGTCTGTTTTGTCTCTGGCGCGTACAATTGACAAGGTCGGTCTTCCTCTTATATTGCACCCACAAACAGTGGAGAATCCTTTTGATTCAATGACGCGACAAGCGATACTTCGCTATTTAAGCAGTTAACATATAATCAGGATGAAGATGAAGAATAACAAGAAGGACAAGAACTAGAAGAAGAAGAACTAGACGAACAAGACGATCAACACGAAGAACCAGAAGAAGAATTTAATAGGTACGACTCGGATTTGCAGTACTTTTTTTAAACTTAATTGCTTTTATATTTTCAATCTCTGCTAATATCCATTACTTTGCAGTAGTTTCAAATTGAACAGGATCACAACTGACCCGCGTAATAGGCCTACTGGGGAGACAACGTTGAAAAAACGCGCCAAGTTCAATACCTCATAGGTGGCGTAGAAACGCGTGCCTATTGTGACGATTGCAACTTTTACAAATATTTTAATCGTTATATCTCAAACACGGTGGCTTGTAGCAAAAAACAAACCTTTTTTGTATATAATTTTATGGTTTACAATTTTGTCTTAGGTATTTTTATGATAGAACTTACTGCTTTGCTGCAAATTGCAAAAACTCTTTTTTTTGACGTATAAAAAACCTGGAATAAAAAACTCCATTCAGGGGAAAGATTGTGTTTTTAGAATCTTACCGATTTTCCGCTTAGTGGGAATTACTGTAACCTCAAATATCTAAATTGACCGGGCTATTAATCAAATAAAAGTTTCATGCTTTATAAAATCTTACAGAAGTACTGTTACTTGTTCATGCAAATGACTGCAAACAATTAGTTCATTTTGAAGTACCCATACATAGAAGGACGTTTTCTTGTTTAAAACCATGCAGTTTAAAATGCACTTTCATTACTGATTGTACCACCACCGTATGTTTGCTCCATTCCAAACGTCATATGCAACATCGCAAACACCATTTGTTTCTTAAAAATCTTAAACTAATGATTGATCGACGCTGCATTTTGACTACATAAAGATCTATTTTTTTTTTAAATCAAGTAATTAATTAATATTTCTAACATTCATAGTTACTCAATAGAATACGACTACACAATATCCTATATATGATTATTGGCGTCGTCACAATAGAACAAAAAAACCACGGGTAGGCCAAATTTAGCATAGTGCTTTGTGCCGCGTGTGTATCCAAGTGCTGACGGTATCCAGTCAAAATACAGCAAATATCAATCTTTTATCTAAGAACATAAAGTTAAATTTCCAATAACACTTACTCTGCGCAACTGTCACAGTGACTTCATCACTGGCCGTGTTTCCATTGTCATCAAGTACAGTCAACGAGAAAACATACTGTCCTTTAGTGAGCGCGGTTGCGTTCGCAACAGACTCGTTAAAATTAACGATATTAGAGTTAGTTGGTCCTGATAAGCATCGCCAAGTATAGGCGACAATCCGATGGTCATCCTTTGATGCGCTGCCGTTCAAGGTCACCCATGTTTGAGGTAGTGATATGAACTGGAATGGTTAAGGTATAATTCACATGCAATTGAATGATAACTTATGTACAATAGTGCAGTTTAGTAGTGTTAAAACTTCCACCTCTAATCGTCTATAGTTTTTATGATTCTTAAATTAAAGTCGTACATAACCGATTTTTAAATGTTTTTAGAAATTATATTTTACTTCGATGAGGCACTTCAACGAAAACGACTTTTATTTAAAAACCCTTAATTAATACCTAATATCACCTCTGCATTAACAGCTAAATAACTTATTAAATTAATAAAATAAACTGCAAAAACGTGGATGCAAGGGGTATACCAAGTTTTCATACCATGTCGTTTGACCCAATAGTGGCATGTAAAATGTGTTTGTACCATTCAAAATAATTCCTATAAATATGAACCATGACCATAAATTGTAAAACAAAAACCTTTCCTTCGTGTACTAAGTAAACGATTTTCTATGAAAGCACTTTGGCTATCTAATATAATGCGAAAAGTACTGCGGAAATTATTACATTGTTCTAAATGTTTTCACAGCTCGGTGTCTTTACTCTGTGATCTGTCAGGCAGTCAGTCACTCACACATAAAATCGGGAAAATGGATTTATTCAAGATCGAAAGTGCCAAAGTACTTTCATTTTATGTTACAGCTTTGTATAATAATAATATCCCAGTAAAGTCTTGGTTATTTCTGTCAAACTAAAAAAATATTATCATGCTCTTTCTCAATGAACTTTAGTTTTAAATGCTTAAGTATACAGGGTTAATTTTAATTAACTCATCACCTCTTGCGGTCAGCTTCTCCACATCAATCCCAACAACATTGTTCTACGACTTTTTACAAATTTTGATAAATCACAGAAATAATAAAAACAAAAAATTTTTGCTCCTTACTCTACATTTTGTAAGAAGTACCTAATATTATTATGAAGCGATATTTTACTGCGCAAGGTGCGTGGCACACCTACGTTCAGAGTAAAGAGAGTTACGCCTCTAAACAGAGGCTATAAATATTTTTTGTATTTCTATAACATTATGTTGTTGGTATTGATGTGGAGAGGCTGCGTGCAATAGGTGATGCGCTAATTAAAATTAACCCTGAATATTTTTTTCCCTTTTGAGTTAGTCGGTACTTACAGTTGTTTATGAAGTATTGTAAAAAGGATGATAATCCTCTTTTCAGTTCGATGGAATCTAAAATGATTTACGAAGCGTCGGATAAAGGATGCATGGTGTATAAAGTAATAGGCAACATTTATGAGCAGGCGAGGTTATTTCTATATTTACACGAGTATTACACAACGTTATTTTTTGTTTATGCGAAACGGGTCAAATAATTTCGTTTCTAATCGGTAAACAAAAAAATATTATATTATCTTAATGACTCAGCAAGTCATTAAGCTTGCTTCCATGCTGGACTGGGAGCGAAAGAAAAACTTAGAATGTGCCAGCTGCTTCTCTTCCCGAGCATACTGTAAAAGTCAGTTAAGGGACAGAGGTGTACTTGGTGTTTTTGTGGGCGATAGGTTGACTCCCTGTCACTACAATAGCCTCTCTCTATCTTTAAAATACCTCCAAATCAGTCAAACGCGACAACAGAGGGTCTTATAACCTCTGGTGTTCTGCCTACCCCATAAGGGATACAGGCGTGACGTTATGTATGTATGTATGTACTCAGCAAGTTTCCAGCCTTTTGTGGTGCCTTGCTTTTGTCGTGCGAGCGAGGACACTGGGCGCGCGGCGCTCGCTCGCTACCCCTTCATGCTGGGATCGCGAACGATTCGCGTGCGAGTGTGTACATAATTTAAGGTTCTGTAGAAATTATTGAGTTAAAATATAACATGATTAAAGAATTATCGATTATGAACAACTGTTTTCAGGTTTCGTATACCTAAACAAAAAAAAAAACGTTGTATATTTCCTACTAAAACAATAAGGTACTTACAATATCGGAGCCGGCGCTTGCGACTGGTGGTGTGTTAGTGGGTGGTTTCACAAAAACATGCACTTCTGCTGTTGAAAACTGCCCAGAGGAATCTGTCACTTTTAGGACGAATGTGTACACTCCTTCAGACAAGTTGGACAACTGCAAAAAAGGGGTTCAAAATATGGAAACAAAAAAAGAAAATACTGCAAAATATTTACTTGAGAGAGGGATTTTAAATATTTTTTACGAGGCAAGGACAAAGATTTATTTTCATACTTGAATGTGTAAACTTATTTATTGATTACTTCTTTCCAAATTAAAAGACTTAGTCCGTATTATGAGAAGTTTTTATGCGTTAATTACGTACGACTCGAGCGTAGATTCATTCAGACATATATCATTTCCCCTATAACTTCCATAAAGAACTATCAAATAACTGGAATATAGTAGACTTCAAGCCTCAGTAAGCTTTAGGCTACACCAAAGTTACTACATCCAAAATTATCAAAAAAAAAAAAACTGAGAGTACAAAACATACCTGTAGATAAGGTGAATGTGTGTTTTGCATGTCCACTGCCTTGTTTTCATCCTCGGCTGATTTGGTCCACTCCCATGAAGTTATCTCATGGTCGTCGGTTGAAAGGCTTCCGTTGAGAGTGAGATTGTTATTTGGCAAATATATTATTACATCTTGACCTGTTACAATAAATAGCGAGAAGTTATTATGTTAGGCGAACCGCCATGTTTATATTTAACGTATCACGATTAAAACTGTATCTAATAGTACCTAAAAAGTTTTTACATCTCAAGTCGACGTACGTATTATTGTGTCTTTATAGCAACGCCGTGGCCTAAAGTCATCACAACTCCGAGTAATGAACCCACTGCAGGGCTATGAATCTCTGTGCCGAAATGGCTTCTGACAAACCCTAACGACTACTGCATACAAGTATACAGCACCCGGGACTGACTGCACAACGTGCCCTCCGAAGCAAGGTAGTCGACGTGAGAAATAGCTGAATATTCCCAAGCTGTAGCAGAATATCAGCGCTTTGCTCTCGAGCAAAAATGACGCTGAGCTACAGCTCTTTGCACTGCTACAAAACACTCTTTTTGTTGTAATTGTTATAATTGAGATGTTAAATTTGTAACTAATTTTAATTTGTACTTGCTGTAATATGTGTGTGTTTGTGGCATCAATAATTGAATTATCTATCTATCTAAATAAATGATCGACGGTCACCCATCCAAGTAACGACCGCGCCGAACGTAGCTTAACCTGTGATATCGTATGATACACACAGTAACCACGGCGCGGCGCCACGACTTTAAATTAACTTATCTACGATTATAATAGTTACCCGCATTGGCTTCTGGTGGATAATCTATATGATTCAGGACCGTAATGTTGGCAGTAGTTGAGTTCTTCACATGGTCCGAATCTTCCACTGTCAGTTTAAAGGTATAATTTCCGGGTAGTTTGAGATCTTTGAGGACTAATGTGTTGCCATCTAGAAGCGGCGGTTGGTAGCCAATTGGACCTGAAGTTAACTCCCAATGCCACGATATTATTGCGTCATCGTCCTGAATATAAAAAAAATTAGTATTGAAATATTATTAACAAGATCTATTTCTTGATTTCTAAATTCAAGTTTGCCCTTAATTTTACTTAATGGTAAGTGAAGGTGAGAGCAGGAGTTTACATCTAAGCAAATTGATGTGTTAAAGTAGTGTTTTTATCTCCGTGCAGTTTGGGTCATAAATCATTTTACGACCACTCTGGCGATGGGGTAAACCTGCCTTAGACGCGGGTTCGATTCCCGCACGGAATAAGAAAAAAAAATGTTCAGTGTCTGGGTGTTTATCTATTTATGTATTTATATTCTAGGTTCCCCCTAGTTCGCTACATATTACCCCATAACACAAGCTATGCTTACTTTGGGGCCGTGTACTTGGTGTGATTGTCTGGGGATTTTATTTTTCTTTATTTTTCGTTCTCTCTCCCACTCACTGGCCTTGTGGCCATCGAACTGCTTACGATGACTCATTTGTTTTTATCGACAATGGCGTTGCGCCCGCGCAACATGCTCACCGCCCTAGCCGGGCTATGATTTATGACCCAAAATGCACGCAGATAAATAGGTACACTACTTTAGGTGATATTTGGATGCATATTTTATATAAAAGGTGTTGGTGCTAGCTAGCTAGATGTACTCTGGAAGGATTCTCCTGCCAAGCCGCCTTTTACGAAACGTATATCCCTGACAAGTACAGAGATTCTAACTCGACCCTTCTACGCGGCAAAAAAGGTAATAATATCATAATGATAATAATTAAAAATGTTTCGTTAAAATAAGTTCGGATCATTAGCTTTCAAAGCTTGTTCGACTTCAATTATTGCGTAAGATAGGTACTTAATAAAATACATACATACATAATTTCACGCCTGTGTCCCTAATGGGGTGGCAGAACAACAGACTATAAAGCCATCTGATGTCACAAATTTGGAGGTATTATTATGATGGAGTGAGACTATTGCAGTGACAGGACAGCCTATCGCCCGCAAAAACGCCAATAAAACCTCCCTTAACTGTTTACAGTATGCCCGGGAAGAGAAGCAGCTGGCACATTCTATGTTTTTCTTTCGCTCCCAGTTTAATAAAATTTCCCCTTAATAAAATTTGCCTATTTTACTTTCCCTCTTACCTTACTAGCACTTCCATCGAGCACGGCGCCTGAATTCGGCAATTTTACAGTTTGCACTTGTGGTGTAATAACCACTTGTGGGGGCTTGTTTATTCTCTGTGGTGGTAGCACAGTGACATTGGCAAAGCCTTCACCGTATGCATTTGTTCCATTGACCGTGACTTTGAAACGGTACTGGCCTTCAGTAAGATCAGTTAATGAAACAGTGGCCCCATTTTGGTTCATGTTACCTGAAAATCGTTGAATTAAGAATAGAAATAGAAATACGATGGCTAAGAATGTATATCTGTCTGTATGTTTATTCCGCAATCACGGCAGAACGTTTGAACGAAGGTTGATGAAGTTTTACATCATATTATGTACTTTTAGTCCCGAAAAAAATACTGGGCCTTTCGGGGTAGATTTGTTTTAAGAAAGAGTTTAATTTTGCGTTTTGACGCTAGATGGCACACTTAGTATTTAAATGGCGGAATAAACTTTAGATCCGAAGAAAGACTTTTTAAGCAATTGTTCTTGAGGGAGTACTAATGAAAAATAACTTTTCGCAATCCAAACTTCGACGCGGACGAAGTCGCGAGCGACAGCTAGTTAATATCAACTTAATATACAGAGTGTCCTAAACAAAATAATAAATATGTTAATTAATGAAATAAATTCCTTTGACTTATTTTAGAGAATTAATGCTTATGGTAGCATTTTTTAGAAGTGGCACAGTTTTGCGGTACTAAGCACGTAATAAAAGTAATGCTATCGACACAGAGTGGTGATATTCGTCGGAAGCCTTATACAGAGTGACTGGTGACAAATATTGAATATTGAAACATACAAAACAAGACTCTGTACTCGATTCTGAACATAATTTTGAAATACAAGTAGGTTCTTCATTTTTCACCAGAATTCCCTATAAATATATAAAGAGTTCACGAATGCTTCACGGCTCGACGACCGTTCGTGAAGCCGTCTACACCTACCTTCCTATTCTGTTTTGATAGCCGTAGTAAGTTGTTACCACTTTAATCATGAGTTGCGTAATGAATGTTTTAACTTTCGGTGATTTTACTCAGTAAATAGTTACTATTTAGTTTATTTTTTCTCTTTGTGTATGATCTAATCACGTCCACGAATTTCGAAAGTGACCCACTAATCACCCTGTATAAAGACTGCTAGGCATGTGGACCCTGAAAGGGTCTTACCACCAGCAGGGCTCGTATTTAACCATTGCGAAATCTCTTTCGAAACAAGTACGTTTCTTGCAATTATTGCAATATTTAATTTAATTCTATAAATCAGTTTTTTGCCAATAATTCAAGAAAAAGTGTTTTCTTCAGAGCTCTTTAAGGAATTTCATCAGAATTATATTTGAATATGATAGAGCATTTCTATGAGCATAGTGAAGAGAAAATAACAAAAAAGTATGCATACGGCAAACAAAAAAAATTATTTGCACAAAGTTGCACTATTGATGAGTTTGTTTATTTTCATCGGAGACTGCCTTCTCCTTAAGCTTGGAACACCATTTCTAGGAAATGTCTTAATCTAGTTTCACTAGTTCTATTTTCAAATGACTTCCAAAAAGGAGGAGGTTCTCAATTCGTCTGTAAGTTTTTTTTTTGTGTCTTTGTTACACAATATTTCGGACAATTATGAATCGATTTTGAAAATTCTTGTTTCGTATGATAGAGGATACTTCAATATAAATTTCATCGAAATCGGTTGTGAAATTCATTGAAAATTTCGAATTTTTGAAAAAATATCTATGATTTCGGAGAATATTTATTAGTTATGTTTATGTTGACATTATAACTCAGCCAAAGTTTTGACTTAAAGTCGGTTTTTTTAATGCTCTGTATTAGTTGATTATATAAAATAGAAAAAATTTATGAATAGTGTTAAAGCTAACAATGAAAAATTTTTTTGAAACTGCATAGGTTTTGTTTGATCTTAGATAAAATCATAAATAATGGAAGTTTAGCAACTTTTGATTCAAATAAAATGCTCCTGAGGAACAGTTTGAGGATATCACATGGAATTCACTTAATTAATTTGTTTATATTGAATATACACAAGGCCCATAATGGAGAGTTTTGGGGAGATTCTCGTGAGAATGTGGAGCAGTCTTAATACTTTACCTGTGAATCCACCTTTTGGCTGATCTACCAAGGTCCATGCGTACGCATAATGGTCCATAGTAGACTTTTCTTCCGGAATTGTAAATGCTGCCAGTGTTACTTCATTATCCGGCAATTGAACTTCTTTAGATAAAATAGAGACAGTCAAGTTTTGTACAGTCTTTGGCGAGGAAGTCTCAATCTTGGCATCATCAATTTTTGTGCCTAACAGCAAGTCTGATTTTTTTAGTGCATCTATTTGATCTGGTCCTTTAGAAAAAGGGCGCCTACTGGTTACACAAGCCCCTTGTGAGGTTTCTTCAGTGCCAGGAATACATTTGCAGATACCTGTTCTTTTTAAGCCTATAGAGACACATTCCGCATTATAGGGGCACTCATCCGGAGTTTCAGTTTTACACCTTATTTTTTGAATGAAACTTGTTGGGTCCAAAATCATGTCACTGTCAGCACTGTCTCTATATTTGTCAAAAGAGTCCCCATCAACATCTTCTATTGATGGCAGATTGTTAAGGAAGTGTAGAAGAAAGTCTGAATCTTCATCGTCAGGAAGGTTGTTCCTGTGACTTGTATAGGGAGAATATATTGATTCCTCTTCCGGTGCAAAGTTATTGTTAGTTTCTCTATAGTTGGCTTGATCTAAGATTTCTGACCAATTTTCTGTAAAATAGATTATATGTTACAGTATTTTGCATACAGGGCAGTTTAGCTTCAAAGTAAGCAATGCTTGTTCTGTTGGAAGTAATGAACAGATGGGTAGTTAAAATGCAGTTTTGTGAAATAAACTTATTACATTAATCGAAAAATACATAGAAAATACCTATTAATTTTATCAATTGCTATACATGGGTGATGCAACCAACAACTTGTGCATATCACATACCTATTTTCAATCAATTAATTAAAGTACTAAAACCTCCAAACCAGGCTTTTAAATTAAATTATCTTAATGTATTTTTATACTGCTTACACACGCTACAGCATGACAATTGCTTAAATGAAGTAATAGGGTTATAATTGTTATAAAGCTTGTCAGTACTTAGAGGCTTGCATGATACTACCCAATTTTTTTTTTTATTTCGTAAAAAAATATGAAATATCTTACCTATCGGCAAAACAGGTTTGACAAGAATCATGGAAGCTCTTGCCTCCCATTTTCTGCTACCAACACGGAGTAAAGGCAAGCAAAGTTCATTACTAACACATTCAACATGAAAACATGTTGCATCAAATATGAACACTATATTACAAGTTTCTGCCAAGCAGCATGCCATTACACATTGTCGTAAACCTTTGAGACCAGTCTTTTCTGTATAATTTCCAGCAGTCAAATTTCCTGCATAAAGAAAATGCAAAATCTATTAGAGTCGAATACAATATTTTAAAGTTAGCAAGTATAAACATAATATTAACTCACCAACTGGCGCATAATTCACAAAGTTTTTAGCATATAATTTTGGACACTTATTACTTTCATACTTTTCACTCCATGGCTTATTATATTGAGACATACATTTAGTAATAGATAGTACTATAGTAAACACGAAAATACAGAAATAATACAAAGCATTCATCGTAAAAACCAATTAAATAATCAAACTTAGAACTGTTATAATGTTAACTGGGACTAATAAATACATTGATGATCTCGGTTATCAGCAGGACGAACTCGAAATATTCTGATTCATTTAATTGTGCGTAGGCGTCCCGATAAGGTTTAATGTTAGAATAATTTGGCTTTTAACTGACGATATCACAAAATCCTGCTGGAATGTAATTTATTTTATTTATGATGCAGGTTGTTTTGTTACTTGTTGTGAGCAGGCAGGCAGGCAGGCAGTATTGATAAATTGTTGTGACATTGACGCGTTGGTTGACATACTACGAATCTGTCCTGTCAGTGTGCGACACGTTAGACAATCTACAGTACGACCAAAAAGTCATGAAAAGAATGTTTGAGGAACTAAAACAAATCTGAATATGGTAACTCTAAATTGAACTGTCATTAACGTCACTGTTATGATATCTTTGATTGAATGGTGCACGAGTCTTCGGTTTTCTTCTTGTTTTTTCAGTTTCTTGTGTGATATTCGTTGATATTCTTAGCTATCATCATGGATAAAGAGAAAACGAAAAAACCAATTCGTAGTGGAGCTCGGCAAGTAATTTTTAACGTGTTCCAACGGTGTTTTGCGGAATACCAGAATGGAAGCATTTTAACCATTGATTTTAACAGATTTGGAGGATGTTTATGGCCGAACAGCATTAATGACAGGTATGTAGCAGAGATAAAGTCAATGTTTAAATCGAAAAAGATACTCTTAATATGATATTATTACAGTTTTTTCAATTTATTGATATTGTTTATATTGCACTATTTTGAGGTTATGTTTGTAGTTTGGCCGAACCAATATGCTACTTTTCCATTTCCTATTGTTTTAGTTACTTCTTTTTTTTACATTTATTGTTAGTTTAGGTACATATATATTTATTTATTGCTTATTCAAACATTTGTAAATGACTAAAAGTGCTAATTTTACTTTCAGGAAAATCAGAAAGTTCTATCAGACGAATTGTAGATGAAGGTTTTCAAAACAATGGTGTATTTAGGACTCCTGGTAAACATAGAAGTGGACGTCCAAGAAAAGAAATGGATGATTTTACTATTTGTGCACTCCGTCAAAAAATTCATTTCTTTTATACAGTAAAAAAAGAAATTCCAACGCTCAAAAAAGTTTTGGCTATTGCTAAAACGGAGCTCGATTTCAATTGTAGTCAAGAACATTTAAGAAAAATTTTAAAAGCTCTTGGATTTTCCTACAAAAAATGTCAATCTAACCGATTAGCTTTGATAGAAAAACCTTTTATTTCTGCAAAAAGAGAGGAATACTTGAATATTATAATGAATAACAGGAATTTACCAGAAGAATTACAAAAAGAAATCATTTATATTGATGAAAGCTATATTCATGAGTCATATAAAGTAAAAAAATGTTGGCAGTCCGCTGACATTCCGGGAGTACAAGCTAATGTTTCAAAGGGCAAGAGGTACATAATTGTACATGCTGGAAGCTCTAAAGGTTTTGTCCCGAATTGTTTGCTTGTGTTTAGTGGCAAAAATAAAATGGATGATTATCATTCAGAAATAAATGCGCATAATTTTACCAAGTGGATTAAAGAGAAGCTCATACCAAATCTACATGAAAATTCTATTATTGTTTTTGACAATGCTCCCTATCATTCAATAATAACAAACAAAGCGCCAAATTCAAGTTCTCGCATTGACGATATAAAATTATGGCTAATGGAAAATAATATACCATTTGATCCCACACTAAGAAAACCAAATCTACTCAAGTTAGTAAAAAATAATAAACCAGAGCCAATTTATGCAATTGACGAGTTACTTGGAGAACATGGACATATTGTAGCTAGGCTTCCACCTTATCACTGTGATTTAAATCCTATTGAGCTCATTTGGGCTCTCGCCAAAAAAAAAGTAGCCGAACATAATGTGGGAACTTGCAATGTTAAAAGTTTAACAGAAGAGGCATTTAACAGTATTACAGCTGAAAATTGGAAAAATTGTTGTGAGCATGTAAAAAAAATAGAAAAAGAATATTACGAGCGTGGGAGGACATTATATAATGATATTGATAATTTAATAATTCAAGTCGAAAGTAATGACAGCAGCAGTGATAGTGAGTTATCAGGTGTTGATTACCTAGATGTATCTATGGAATAATAAAGATAAAATATACTGAGTTGTTTTTTTTAAACAAGATTTATACCCCGGAATATTCAAATGCATCTCAGATTAAAGCTTCGATCAAGTCACAATTTTTTGATAGTTTTCTATGATCACCTGTCAAAACCTCGTTACTTGACCTACGCTTTAATCAGATGCGTTTGAGTATTCGGGGGTTAGAGAAATAATTGAGAAAAAAAAGGGTGTTCTATGGTCAATGACCCTTACAACATCATTATTTGAATCGTTAAAAAGTTTGAATCGTACTATACCTACCTACATACATACATAGTATTAAACAAAGTTGCTTCCCACTGTCTGTCCCTATGCTTAGATGTTTTAAACTAACAGATTTTGATGCGGGTTTTTCCAATAGATAGACTGATTCAATTGAAAGGTTTATATGTACAATAAGCTGGTGCCCGTGACTTCATTGAATTCATCGCGTTGGCAATCGCGGGTTATATTCCTGCGCTGAACAACAAATATTCTAAGTTTGGGTATTGTTTTTATATCTGTATTCCAGGTCCCTGGTTCGCTAATGGTATCCCATATTGCTTACTTTAGGGCCATGAACCTAGTTGTTGTGAATGTCTGGTGATTTTATTTATATGTTTTATTATTTAATAAAGCTTTCGGAGTAAGTTACCAACACACATTTTATCAGGGTGTAAAGTGAATATATAATTTAAAAAGTGAATATTACTATCATATCTAATAAATTATACCGCAAATATCAAAATCATTTGACAGCCTATTTCTGTGTTGCCATATTCCATTCAGTAATTGGAAGTGGCGCCCTCAATTTATGTCATGACTTTTTGGTCGCACTGTATTTAGGTACGTTTATAATGATGAGGTATTATTGAAGACCTGCGGTGCGAGCACAGAACTTTATCGACTCGTATCTATATGAATGCTCGTATAGTGTTTGAAATTTTCATTTATTAAAAATTTAATTTTTACGTAGGTAATATAAACTCACACATCGTTCTTGGCCCGATTTTGGAATATTATAGACTAAAATAAATTGACCCTTTATACCTAGGTACCTATTTTGTTAATAAATTTGCTCAAACCATGTACTCTTAAATTAAGTTAAGATGATTTTTTAATAGTACTTTTTTATTTCCTTATTTTTCAAAAACTTATAAAAACAAAACTTATACTTAATATATTGTATACAGGGTGTGGCGTAATGAGTGGATAATCCTTTACCGACGGATGACAGTTTTTTACAACTTGGAGTTCGTAGGAATACGCGATTAACGGCTGTACAAGCTCGAAATGAACTGGAAGACGTTCGAGGAGTACGAGTAAGTGAGCGTACAGTTCGCAGGAGATTTGAAGAAGTTGGTTTAAGGTCGTATATATACCTGCCAAAGGCCCAAAACTTGAGAGACGTCACCGCGTAAACCGATTAAGCTATGCGCGAGAACATCGTCATTGGGATTTGAACGAATGGCAGCAGGTTCTCTTTACTGATGAGTGCAGAGTTCTTTTAAAACAGATCGATGGGAGACAGCGGCTATGGAGACGCAAAGGAGAACGCCACATACAGTCTAATTTTGAACACACAGTGGCTTATGGTGGCGGCTCGATTATGGTTTGCGGAGTGATATGTTTGGGAGCTCGCACGGAGTTAGTGATAGTCACAGGAGGGCAGATCGATACATCAGAGACATTGTAGAAGAACTTGTTGTACCATTTGCCCCATTTATTGGTGACGACTTTATTCTAATGCAAGGTAATGCTCGTGCTCATAGTGCACAATCGGTACAGGCATATCTGAGCCACGTAGGTATACCGGTGATGCAGTGGCCAGCAAATTCCCCCGATATGAATCCGATAGAGAATGTCTGGGACTTGCTAAAAAGAAGGGTTAAATCTAGAATGCCACCCCCCAACAATCAGAATGAACTTGGAAACGCATTACTTAAGGAGTGGGAGCGGTTGCCTCAAGAAATCATCGATAACATTTCAACCAGTCGAAAATCAATATGATGGCGATCTAATTCAACAAGACCTAAATCGATTTCATAAATACTGCTTAGAAAATAAACTACAGCTTGCTTACGACAAATATCAGCACATTACCTTCAGCAGGAAACGAAAGCTTGTTGATCTAAACTTTAAAATAGGAAACGAATCCATTTCGAAAACACAGTGTGTCAAAGATTTAGGAGTGCTGATCGACAACAAGTTAATATTCGACGTACATGTTGATATTCTGATCAAAAAAGCATATAAAATGTCTGGATTCGTACTACGCTGTGCAAAAAACTTCCTAAATACTTCCTCGTATCTTATACTATATAAAGCCCTCGTCCGACCTTGCCTTGAGTATGCCTCTACAATCTGGAATCCACTCTATAAAAAGTACAACAAAAAGTTAGAAATGATCCAAAAAAAGTTCCTTAGAGCCATGCACTACCGCTTTAAAAAAGAAAAGCTTCCCTATAATGTCCTACTTAGCACATACGATCTGATGTCACTTGAAAAAAGGAGAATGGCTGCTGATGTTGTATTTTTGTTCAAAATATTAAGAAATGCTGTAAACTGGCCAGATCTATTGAATAAAATCACATTTAATGTTCCGACACGACGAACACGAGGTACACACCTGTTTAGCTTAAATCTAAATAATTCTAACCAAGGGCATCGGGCTCCAATGCACCGTATTTGCTCTACATACAACAAAACATTCGCGTCAGTAGACATATTCCATGCAACCCTTCATGGTTATAAAAAAGAAATTAACGAGATACTTTCTGGTTTGTCTGATACTTACTTGATTTAAAATGAAATAATTCATAATTTTTTATAATATATATATTTTTTATAATTTATTTCATCTGATTTAATGTTTATTTTTGTAATGTTTAATAATTTATTAATTACTAGCGACCCGCCCCGGCTTTGCACGGGTGCAATGCTGATACACGCTCTTGCCGCACCACCGGGTGGCCGGCCGGTACCGCCGCAAACGCTACGTCCCGCAATTTTTAAATCTGTAATATCTTCGAAAATATTACAGATTTAAATCATACGGTGTAAGGGGTCATATAGATCTATATTAAATAAACAATGTATGCAAGGTATTTAATTGGTTAAGGATTAATGCTGTATTGGTTAAAATCGCTTCGAAAATTAGCCATTATTTGTCGTAAAAAGTAAATGACAAAAAGAAGTTATTGTGGGTTAGCCATAAGAGATAGACATATATCATCAAGGACTTTTCTGTAGAACTTTTCAATGTGTACAATACTTAGTACATTATTTTGATAAAACTCGTAGGGTTCAGCCTGCGTTTGCAATGTAAGCGGAAAAAATGTAATTATTTACGACATCACATTAGAAACCTCAAAAATAACAGTACTTTTCCACTATTTAATGGATGTTATTATACATATAAACCTTCCTCTTGAATCACTCTATCTATTAAAAAAAACCGCATCAAAATCCGTTGCGTAGTTTCAAAGATTTAAGCGTACAAAGGGACATAGGGACAGAGAAAGCGACTTTGTTTTATACTATGTAGTGATTACTTGATTTTGTATTTGATATTTAATTTTTTTTTGTTTCTTTAATTTTGTAACTTTTATTTTTATATATTTTTTATCCATAAGTTTAGTCCTCATTATGTATTGATTCTATGTTTACCTAGTGAGAATATTAAGGATTTTACAATTAACTAACACTAGTTTTAAATTTCATTTTTATTTTACTAACCATATTGTAAATATCTGTTTTTTCTCCAATAAATAAATAAATAAATAACATAATCTGTAGCATGCCCAGACTACTGGAAACCGTAATCAGAGCAAGAGGGGGAAACACTCGTTATTAAGTTTGCTTTAATTTTATTGTTAAATCATTTAATGCTTACTTTTTTTTATTTTTTGTGATGGTTCATAATCATCAAAAAATTTCACTTATTTCAAATTTCTTTATTTTTCAATAAAAAATAACGAAGACTTTTCAAAATCGTTGTTAAAAGATGTTAATCAATTTGTTATTTTGTGTCTAATTACATTTTCGTCAAATATATGCGTTATTATCTCATAGTCTCACTTTTTTTCCTGTTCCGCTAATTGTGCCGGTGTGTAGTTACTTGTTTCACTTGAACGGTTAGTGGCAATAATACTATTATATTCGATTTTGTTTGATACTATTTCATGATTTTAAACAAGAAATTTGGGTGCACACTGGGAGTAACTTAAATTTTCATAAAAATACTGACTGAGTGAACTGTGAGGGTCAAGTTCACATGATTTCAAATTGTGTTATCGTATAACTAAGTGCAGTCCAGTTATTGTACTTTGCATCTTATTTATTGTGCAGTGCTATTGGCCTAGCCAACATTTGCTTATATCTTTTGATTTAGTACCCTTATTGTTTTAGTTCAGACAAAATTGTCTGACTGAGATTACTGAAATTGTAATTAATTTGTAACCATAGTAGGTTAGAAAAGCTATATTGTCGATTATAACCTGGTTGTGTCCAGGTTGAAGGTTTACAGTCTTTTCCAGGCTGAGAATCAATATAAACTTTCATTATTTAAAGCAAGATGTGTTGATATTGATAAAATTTATCAAGGTTGTTAAAAAATTGCGTGTTCAATTGTCCTTTGAAGCCACCGAAGATTTAGATAAAATCAATACGGACAAACGTAAAGTTATAATTTATTGATATTATAGCAAAAGCATGTTATTAAGAACTTAGAATTTCAACCAGACTTTCCTATCACTTTATTAGGATGTACCTACTAAAGGCTTGAAAAAAAAACAAAAGTGATTCAAGTTTTAGAAACGACCACTGACAACTCAAAGTCATGTAAAACATTCCAAAAAGCTCATGTTTCTCACAGTCAAGGTAGAAATAACAAAAAGCCAAAAATTAATTTCTTTAAATGTTCGTAATAGAAAGAGGTTCATTATAAATAATAAATTGTGTCTTCGATATTTGCTTGTATGGAACTAGCTAAAATATTACACAATACTATCCAATATTGAGCGAGGTTAAAATAAGCCAAGCTGGTCAAGCATAGATTGTCAGACTGGAAAAAAGACATGTTAGACTATCTTACAATGCACAATAGTACTCCGCATTGGAAAAAGGCAAATTGCCTTCTTTATAATTCTTTTTAATAGGTTATTTCAGGATACACTCCTACTTACGCTATTCACTTGGATTAGAAAGAAAGAGATGGAAAAAAAAGGAAAGGACGAGCTGGAGTGTCATCGAAATGTTGTTGTTTTAAAGAAGATCGAGGATATTTGGTAGTAGTGTAGAAAGATTGTATTATAGAATTGGAAGTGGAGGAAGATAAAGATAGAAAAAAAGGAAATGAATTAGAGTTTATAATTTCATATAACTAAGCAATGTTTTGACCAAGTTGTTTTGGTGATGTTAATCAAGTATGAATACTTTATAATTCATGTTACACGTAATCAAAATTTTAAATTCAATTTGAGTGGTTTTAACAATTAATTGTAAACTTGTTAGTTACTTTATTAGCTTTATGATATCCGGATGCAAGAGAAGGAATTTCCTGTCTGAAAACTGTTATTGTGTATTTTTAAAAGATGATTGCTGTTGAGTTTCTTGCCACTTCTTCTCAACAGATCGACTTTCCGAAGTGGTGGTAGATTCAGTACAAATTGTAAATAATGTAACTTTTTATTTAAAAAAAAATAAAGAAAGGAGAGATGTGGTGACTCCATGGTTACTACCTACCATGGGTGACTCGGAATGAACGAATGAATGGAATAAAGATTGAGGCATCGAGGCGCCCTTTCGTATCTCTGACCAAAAAGCATACAATCACTACGTTCTTCTCTGACCTCTGTTATGGCTGGCAATGCTGGCATTGACCGGTTGACAGCGCGTGCGAGTGGACGTGTCGACTCCTCTGACTAAGTACTGATTGTGTTTTATTTCACCCAGTGCTAGTAGAAATCGGAGGAACGCCACATTATTCAAAAAAGACGATATTCTATACATTTTCTATGTGCGACTAACTAATCCTACCCCCATGTTAAGTTATCACCACCGTCTATGACTAAAACAGCTAAACAGCATGACAATTCCACCTGAGCTAGTAACACTTTTTCAATCTTGGTACTTAAACCAAGTCAACGTTGTTCGATTGCAGTTCATTTATCGGAAAGCTTACTAGGTGTTTGTGAAAGATACGCCCAAACACGCAGACTTTTTTATAACGGTGCAATAAGTGAGTGTCTCGTCTTTAGGGGTAGAGGTAGGTGTCCGCATAGTACTAAAAGAATAAATGATAATCAACGAATGCAGAGCATTAAAAAAACCAACTTCGCGTCAGTACTTTGGCTGAAGTAATAAGGTAGTCAAGGTAAACGATCTCCGAATTCATTCAAAAATTGAAATTTTTCATGAAGTGGGTACTCAATCGATTTCGATGCAATTTATATGGGACGATCTCTGAAGTATCCTCTATCATTATGAAACAAGATTTTTCAAAATCGATTCATACCTAATTATCCGAAATATCGTGTAACAAAGACACACAAAATCATACACGGATTGCCAAGGAGTGGAACAATCTGCCTGCGTCTGTTTTTCCTGACCACTACAGTCCTGGAACTTTTAAGTGTCGAGTGAATAGGTTTCTCGTGGATGGACGTGTAACACCATAGTCTTCATGCGCACTTTGCATCAGGTGGCATGGAAGACAAACGTCCTATCCTTACAATATAAAAAAAAAAAAAACTCCCTTCTTTTGGATGGCTGTTGAAAATCCTCTGAAGCAGGTTAATACGTTGAAATATCTTGGACATTTCCAAACGGACGACACAGACATGGAAAGGGAGCGTCTGCCCGCGCAAACAGGTTGGCCCACAGGTTTGCGAGCTATTGGAGCGGGCCAAAATTACATACATCCATACATACTTTATACGTACTAAGTTTTATTTTACTTAAAATCAAAGGCTGCTTTTCTGTATAACTTTTTTTTCATGGTTAAAATAAATTATTTTATTATTATTTTTATAAACAATACCTATGTATGGGACATTAGAGTTAATGAGCTATCTTACTTCTTATTGGCATGTATTTAACACGGCGAGAAACAAATCTGATTCAGGGTTTTAGAAATAATTAAAATGGGTAGGAAAAATAATGAGTTGGCAGCTACAATTAAGTAGCATTTTAATTATAAAGTAGCAGCTTTATATTGAGTTCGTAGATTTGTTTAAAATGAGAGGTTTTCTGACAGCTCATTAAAAAAACAAAACGGTACAAAAATAGTAAAAAAGGCTTCGATAGATGGCGCTTTACAAAAGCCGAAGTCTTGTCTGTCATATAGCCATTTATTCCACACTGCATTTTTAAAATTAAAATAAATTAATTGACGTCTGTATCAGAAATTGAACTTATAAATAAACATAGATGGTTAAAGATACATTATACATTAGGTATAGTATAGGTAATATATCTACATTATAGTATACAGACTTAACGCCTTCGAATTTTTGAACTAATTTTTATGAGCTGTCAGAAAACTCCTCATTGGCAGTGATTTTTTGGATTTGTTGACTATGATAGCCAACCTAGCTTATTTTAAAATTAAAATTGAGCGAGTAAAACTTCGCGAAACAGATAGAAAGAAGGAGGGTAGTGGTAATTAGGTACTTAGACGACACGTATTTAAGAATCTTTTTCGAAAGAAACTTCTTTCGCGCCTTCCTTTGGTAAACAATGAAAGTATTATCGTATGTTTGATAACATTGCGTATTTATTCACAGATTCAGTCATCCATCTTAAAATAGAAGATTATAGAAGTTTTAATTAAACCGAAAAAAATACTTCATTTGCTCGTTTTTTCTTTTCATTCTTTTTTTATCGAGTAAAACTTGTTTTGTGTATGTAAGATGGGTGCAGGCCAAATCGGCGGGATAGCAACTTTGTGTAAATTCCTGTAAATATAATATTGATAGTCAGCAATTTTAAATCTATTTAATAATGATTATGATAATTATTCTTTACAGTGGATATTGATTTTGAAAATGCCGCTGGATTTATTGGAAGGCCAGCCGATACGACAGAAGCTCAGTTTGTGGTATGAAGATTCTAAATCATCGTAAAATAAAATCGTGTACCTATACTTTTTCCAGATACAGATACAGTTAGGCCGTATACAGAAAGAAAGCTGGAAACTTATAAGCGCTTACCCGCGCAGGAAAATATATGAACGCGCGCCGATAAGTACTGAACGGTGCCGACAAGTTCCGACAAGCCTCAACACGCGCTGGTCAGCGCTGGGAAATCATCGTCCGATGAGCCCGACATTTTGCTTGGTCTGCCTCAACCTGCTTCCATTGTGTAGAACGGACCAGCGCTGTCAAGCGCCGGTAAGCGCTTATAAGTTTCCAGCTTTCTTTCTGTATACGGTTTTATAACGGTAAATAGTTTCTGCTTAGTAGGTACCTAAATTAAAATTTCATTTCAAGGGAGCAACCTTTAGGTACTATGTATAGGTCGGAGGAAAACAAATAGGTTTTAGAAAACAATCGATTTATCCGTTCGCTGTAACTTTTTACGCTGTACGTTGTGCTTCATCAATCAATAGTTACAAGTTTGATAGAATTTTGAGGGAGGGTAACGACGAAAGTGATTTCTTTTATCATCTTCTCTGACCCACTTGCTCCTGTCGTAAAGACACAGCAACTTTAAAGAAATATTAAAGTTAATGTGGATATTTATTATATGACAACTGATAGTTTTGGAATCGGTCGGATGTTAAAAAGTGTTTTTAGTGTTCTGCAATTCAAGGTAAGTTTATATATAGTTTGAAACTACTTTTCGTTTAGGTAGTTTTTTATAAAATTATAATTGATTAATTCCTAAATACTTAATATCTTGAAGAATGTAGATAATTCCATAAAAAATACGTTTTTTTCTTGTTTTATTCTGCCTATTCCGTAAAATACACGGTAGGAACATGCACTGCTATAGAGAATGATTTTCATTCTTATAGCAAACAAGCTGTTTCACTCGGTTTTACCCGCACATTTATATAAGCTATTGTTACACATGCTCATTTCAAGCACAAAAACATGCTTCAATTGAGTGTCCGAATGTTGCTCAAAATTAGCATGCTCAATTCGTGCACGCTCCCGAATCGACAGGCTTGCGATTTTTGAGCCTGCTACTAGCGGCGCGGGTGGAAGGGGGCGTGCTTTAAGCACGTTTAAACAGGTTTGCTTATTGAGCATGCTAGTATCCATCAGTCGTTCATATTTAAATATACAGGGTGACTGGTGACAAATTTTACATATTGAAGGAGAGCACTCTGTACTCGATTCTGATCATAATTATTATGTTACTAGCTGTTGCGTGCGGTTTTACCCGCGCGATTTTGATGCCCGCGAGAATTTCGGGATAAAAGTAGCCTATGTGCTATTCCAGATTATACTCTATTACTATGCCAAATTTTATTAAAATCCGTTGGGCCGTTTTGCCGTGATTGAGGAACAAACATACATCCAAACATTCACATTTATAATATTAATAAGATAAAAGTAGGTTTAATTAATTCTCCAGAATTCCCTATAAATAAATAAAGAGACATTACTAATACTTTTCCCGACGACGACGTGCCGCCTCAGTCAACACGCACACAGTAGTGTTCCCGCCACACGCACACCAGAGTACCCGCTTAGTATTTAATTACGCTAATGTAACCATGCGTTTCGTAATGAATTCTTTAACTTTCGGAGAAGTTTACTAAGTAAACAATTAATATTTATTTTTTAATTAATTTTTTCCCTTCATGTATGATCTTAAACTATCACGTTCTGGAATTTTGAAAGTAATCCACCAGTCACCAGAAAATAGACGAAATTATATTGTAACCACTCCACCCTCACCTAAATTTGAATTCACCAAACACTTCTTTTGTATTACGCTTTTGTAACCATGCGTTTCGTTACGTAATGAACTCTATAACTTTCATTATGAAACGAAATGCAAATTTTAGGTTCGGTTAAGTAATAAATAATTAATATTTATTTTATATTTTATTTGTTCTCTTCATTCATTTTGATCTCATACTATCACGTCCTCGAGTGAAACACTAGTCACCCTGTATAAGCATACTTAAAACTAGCAAATGTAAACAGCTCCTAGGCATGCTCATATTGAGCATGCTAAATAGCAAGCTTTTAAACATGCTATTTTAAAGCATGTGTAACTGGTAACAGTAGCTTAAGTTTACTGGAACATCTCACTTTGTATGAAATACTTGAGGAAAACGAAGAAGATATTGGAGTGGATGTCCCGAATTTTATAACTATCATGCCACTAGAACAAAATTATTTCCACATTACGGACGAGGACTATGAAAATAAAGATTTTGTGCTTCTATAAATTTATAGGGATCTGAACAGGAGTCAGACTGCCTTTAACGCAGCTCTTAAAAAGCTGGAGAATTGACATGGCGCCTGTCGTTCTTACCAGTTCTTGAATCGAGATCATTTACTTCAGCCCAGGTCGAAGAATCGATTCCATCGATTTCAACAGGCGCTCAAAAATTATTTACTAGAATATTCAATGAATACAGAACATTAAAAAAACCGACCTTACGTTCAAAACTATGGCTAAAGTAAAAGGTCTTGAAGGTAAATATTCGATTTCAATTTTATATGGACCTCTGAAGTGTCCTCCATCACATGAAACAAGAATGTTTAAAATTACTTTATATTTTATATTTAAACTTTATATAACTTTGTTACATATGCCACAGATGCTGTGTTAATATTGAAATTATAAGTTTATTACAGTACGGCTTATTGTTGTTTTTAAATACAGTGTTACTAGAGCCCTAACTAAACTAGGTATTTGATATAGTCTGTTCTAAGGGCCTCTTCTCAGAAAAAGCCTTCTCTTAGTTATTGTGAAAAGGTAGTAAGTAGACACAAATTAATTTGCTTACACTTCAACAATTCCAATGAAAAAACAACAGCAACAGCACTGACAAAAAAAAACTAATTAAACCATAACTAATTATTATTTACTACAAATATTTTAATGACTGCAATGTGTATTATAAAATACTGGTATACAATACTTGCTAAGCGAACAGGTTAATTTTTATGTTTAGGGTGTTATAAGTTTTTCAGTTTCTAGGTCAGATTTTCCTATAAGCCAGTTTATTGTTAGTTTTTTTGCAAGGTGTATGTGGTAATTTATGTTGTGAAAGAGTTTTGTTTCTGGCGTTGTATAAGTGATAAAGTGAGGTCCTACGTAATAAAAGAAGTGTTTGGTGAATTCAAATTTAGGTGAGGGTGGAGTGGTTACAATATAATTTCGTCTATTTTCTGGTGACTGGTGGATCACTTTCAAAATTCCAGAACGTGATAGTTTAAGATCATACATGAAGAGAAAAAATAAATTCAAAAATAAATATTAATTATTTACTTAGTAAACTTCTCCGAAAGTTAAAGAATTCATTACGAAACGCATGGTTACAATACTTAGCGGGCGGTGGTGTGCGTGTGGCGGGAACACTGCTGTGTGCGTGTTGACTGAGGCAGCGCCCCGGGAAAAGTGTAGCAAGTCTCTTTGTTTATTCGAAGGGATTTCTGGTGAAAAATTAAGTACCTACTTTTATTACATAATTATGATCAGAATCCAGTACAGAGTGCTCTCCTTCAGTATTGCAAAGAATATGTTTCCGTTTCTTTGTATCTGGGGCTAGAATGCGAGAAGAAGGATATATTGAAGAGAATAAGTATACAAACAAATAGTAATCAATCAATTTCCGATAGACATCGTATTAAAAAAGCACAAGATTGATTAAAAATCGCATTTTCCGTACATACACATTCCATTCCTCCTTACTTAAAGTGACAGATTTGTACCAAATGACAAGACAGATGACAATAACAGATTTGACAATAAAAAGAGTATCAAAAGAAATACTTCACCTAAAAATTTTGGGATTTCTATCTGGATTACGAACAACATATAATTTGACGGTTTCTATGGGGCAATTTAGCTTAAACCATAGTTTACATTTTATGATAACTTTAACCCGCTCTTCCCCCCACTAAAATGCAAAACTTCACTTTTTTTTGGTTTAGAACCTAATCTTCATAATCTAATAGGTCCACATGACGCTCTAGTAACTGCAACTTTAGCATCCCGGGCTCCCCTACTATAACAATATATCGTTTAAATGTCATTCCAAACAGAAGCTACAGGATGTTTCATTAATAAAAATATATTTTTTGAAGAAAATATTTAACTACAACTCTCCGGTTGTCCAGCGAGGAATAAAATAATCAACATTTAATTACAAAGTTTCAGAAAAAAGGCAAAATTAAAATCAAAACCTACACTTTTACATCGTCCAAAAGAATTATACAAAGTTTTCTAATTTAATGTTAAGGCGCTTACTTTAGTGATTTTTACACAAATGATGTATTTATTGATTTGTTTAACCAAAACTTTATCCCAAAACAGGTATATTATCTGTCTCATGCGTTGTTGTTCTGCGCCGGAGCACTGCTAGAAGCGCACGTGGTTTTAACGCCGGCATCTTGTGTTTATGGGGAAAGATACAGGTTCGATGTTTTTGCGGGGACACATGAGTTTTTAGAGCACACCGGTAGTGCTCGAAACGTTATACATGTATGCATTCACAGAGGTAAGAAACTATAGGTCACTATTTGATATAGGTATTTTTTTATACGTTAATATGTTTAACCTCATCGTTCCGAAATGCCTTCTTTATTTAATTGAATTAAAAGTCAAAAAAATATTTAATTACTTTTTTTTAATAGCCCTGGGTGTCCCAAAATGTGGCAAAGGCCTCCTTTTTTTCTTACCATTTTAGGCGATGAACTATTTCCGCGGGTCATTATGGGTAAAATACGTCCAGATCATCCTTCCATCGAAAGCGCGATTGTCCGCGTCGTCGTTTGGTGTCAGGATGCCACGCGGTTGATATTTTGGCCCAAAGATCCGACATACATGGCCTGCCCAATCCTATTTAAGCCTGGCAGCTTTCAAGGCGACATCCATGATGTTGGTTTTGGAGCGTAGTGTGGTGTTTCTTACACGATCAGTTAGTTTTACTCCTATTATAATATGCTCTCTGGCAAATCCTGAGTAGTTTGATTTTCTGTCAAAGACCAGGTTTGTGCACCATACCTATGTGAGAACGGGGAGGATGGACACATGTCCATCAATTTCCTTTACGTATTAACGTAAGGTTTCCCTTCATTACGGATTTCAAAGCCCAATAGCTTTTCCACGCGTTTTCGATTCGTCCTTCAATCTCTTTATCTTGTCTGGTCTGGAATAAGATTTTTTGACCAAGATATTCCTGCGGGGCCAGCATGAGACCATCGACAACGATAAATCGGGCCTTTGAATTGATTATCTGCTAGACATGTGTTATTTCTTCCCCGTCAACTTTTATTGGTTATCTAGTGCTATTAGTCATAACCTTTGTCTTTGACATATTCATTTCCAATCCAACCTCAAGGCTTGTAAGCTTCAGCTGAGTAATAATCATCATGCGTGTTGATGATGAAAAGAACAATACAATATCATCGGCAAAGCGCAAGTTGGTAACTTTTTGCCCTTCGATGTCCAATCCTTTGTTTGCCCATTCACGGAACACCTCTTCTAGAGTGCTGGTAAATAGTTTTAGTGACAGTGGGTCTCATTGTTTAACTCCTCGGTGGATTTGAAATGGGAGTCCAGAAGTTTCAAGTTAGATTGGGACTGTACTGAAATATTTAAGTAAAATCTAATTTAATATTGATTAAATACAATTTCTTTTTAAATATATACCTAAAAAAATAATAATAAAAAATAAAATATAGTACCCTAATTGAAATTGAAATGTTTAAATGTAACAAAGTAGGAATAGATTATTTTCTCCACATTAATAGTAATACATGTCTGCGTCATTTGTTTGGTGTTCATTGCAAAGGATATTGGGCAAAAATTTATTGAGCTTGGTCTATTTTTTAAGGAATAAGCTTTTTTAGAAAAGCATTCAATTCAATTCAAACACTTTATTGCCATTTGCATAGAATGGGATAGTTATAAAAATACAGTATTAACATTAAATGTACAATTTGGGCGGCAAGCATTTATATATTGTAAAAAAACAATGGGCATACACTGCATAGTTTTGAAAATACTAAAGATGATATTGATTTTATATTATGTTATTTCCTGTTTGCGAGCGCAGCAGATCTATTTTGATAATTTATTTGCCCCTATTTTACTATAATAAATACGTAATACTTTTCAAGCTAGATTCTTTATGATTTCTGCTCATTTTTTCAATCAATCAATCATCATACTAGTACTATTTCAAGAGAGTGTTTCAAGGGCTCTCTTTCTTTGAAAATGCCTAGAGAGAAGGACTATTACTTAGAAAAAAGTCTATTCTACATTTGAATTTAATAAAAAGGACACTATCTTAATTTACAGATTATCGATTCGCGTGTTCACGAAAGTTCGTATAGTATGGAATCGGTTTGTAAGCTTCAATTGATATATGGGTAGATTCTACCCACTGCCTCACGTAAAGTTTAAATAAATGAGTGCCTTGTATGAAAACGTGGCATTTTCTATCCCTTTTTTATCGCTATGCACAGGTACAGTTCGCAACGCTTTGCATTGTACATTGTACAATGTTTTGTTGTTTATTGTATGGCTTGACACGCGTTTATTGAATGAATGTTAAAGAGATTTTACAAGGGTGATAATTTATGAACTCATTATATTAAGATTAATGATATCTTGGAAAGAATGGACTTTTGAGTAAGGAACAAAACCTCTAAGGTATGGAATATCAAAAAGAACACCTTGTATAATTGTAAAATAAATAAATAACCATGTTGCTTGCAACTTGCAACAGATTCAATACTGTACGAACATTTGCATACGAACATAGCATAGTACTGCTGAACAGGCATCAAAAAGTTATATGAAATGAAGACGCGATAAAAATCGTTCCAATATAATATTGTCTTAAGTTTTCGCGATTCATACTATTAAATAAAACACTTTTTAACCGGATTTCGCGCGTATATTTACATTTTAAATTTGAACTCGACGTTTCGGTGTCTTTGCAGACCCCGTGGTCACGAGCGACATTTAAAATTTAAAATGTAAATATACCAAGTTCCAATATAATTATTGAATATCATTAAATTGAACTTTTTGACAGCAAATTTGTTTTATTTCAGCATTCAATCGGACGTTACGCGGTTATTTCCAATGTAATCTTGATAACTTGGCTATTTTGGTGCTGAATAAACAGTATAGTTTTAACGTGCGAGAGGAATTAACTGATTATCTCATAAATAGATTGCGATACGGAATAGCCTCCACAAATGTTCTCGATAGACAGAGCGATACTACCTGTGCATATTTTGGATGGGGGAGTCGGAGAAATGTAAGTGATTTCATATTTTTTTTAATTTCTCTTTATTTATAGTGTTTTGTATTTTATTTAATAACGCTTCAAAATTATAATTCTGATATGTATCATAAAAAAAATTGTGGTTATTTGACT
The DNA here is from genome assembly GCA_944452665.1 of Stenoptilia bipunctidactyla. Lineage (NCBI taxonomy): Eukaryota > Metazoa > Arthropoda > Insecta > Lepidoptera > Pterophoridae > Stenoptilia > Stenoptilia bipunctidactyla. The sequence goes on along the minus strand of OX101740.1, from coordinate 6,643,643 downwards.
CAGAGCGCGTTCAAACCACAAACTCAGCTCACGCCTAGCTTCACATTACTCGCTTTACAATTTGTTTTGCTTAGTTTGACAAACTGCATCTTTAATTGCATTTATTATCGAAATTCACCTGCACTCTGCGATTTGAGATCTATTGATGATTTACAAATTAAAGAGTGTGTTTCTATTCTGTCAAAAGCATTTGACACCGTTTCACTGCCTATACTGATATCGAAGATGAGACATATGGTGTTTTTATTTGAGAAGTTCTTAACAGAACAAAAAAATAAAAATTTTTATACTGCGGGTATTCGGCGTACCTCAAGGTAGTATATTTGGACTAATTTCATTTTTTTTTATAACGTAATGACTTTTTATAACACACATTATTATTCACCGTTAATCGCAAAGTTGACAATCTGGAATGAAGTACATTTAATAAGCAACAAACTTTCACTCAATATTGAAAATAAACAGCATCACCTTTGCCATCAGCGGAAATGATACCTAGGTCTCCAGGTGGTTTCACTATTATGGCTTAAAAATTGCTAATGCAAAGTTACAATAATTCGCAGAGTAAAAAGAAATTTATTCTTGGGACCTATAAAATATTGAAATACTGCCGTGATAATACGCTTAGTTTATTTTTGTAAACACATTAAAAAAATTGAGACAACTATTGCGTCATAGTGTGGGAAATATATTTATTAAGTATTAATAATATAAATATATAGTTAATATATCGTCTTCGCTCGGCACGGACGTGTATCGCTCTTGCGTTGTTTCGAATCAATTTAATGTAATTACTAAATTCAATTCGCGAACCACGCGGCCGATGCCGCTGCCCAAAGACGCCTTCACGGCGGAGGATGTAGTGTAGTATCTGCACGCGAAGACAGGACTGAACATGAGGGCCGAGCGGTTGGGGTCCCGTCACAGAGTGAGCTTCAACTCCTTTGTGGTGAGAATACTGACCGGACATCTGTCGACCTACATGATGGAAGATTTTTAGCCGCAGGGTGTCGTGTTCCGTCGCTTACGAGGACGGATACTCGATACCAGGAAGTATACAATATAAATAAAACAGAACACTGGGAACGTAATTGTTATAGGTACTGTATTTTATTTGGAAATAAAGAGTACGTATTTTTTATTGAAGTATTAAAAGTGACTTTAAAAATACCGCTAAGATAGTCTACTTATTGACTCTCAAGTACTAATTTTCAGTAAACTGTAATGTCCTCAATTCCAAAAATCCTATAATCTATGTAAACGTAACCAATATTGTTGATGTCAGCCAAAGGAAGTCTTTTGATTGACATTAACAATATTAATTATTGTGTGATAAAAGTTATAAGAACATCAATTTCAAAAATATAGAAAATAAAAAATATCAGCGTAAAAATCTTGAACCAAATTTAATTTTTATTAGATGTGAGAAATTAAAGTTGTACGTACTTTAATTTTGACAACAAATCTGCGCATGAATTACTTATATTATTATAGTCTTGACAACTTCTGTATACTTAGTAAAAATTCAATAAGTCTTTAAGTTATATACAGGATTGTTTTTTAGTCACCAGCCAAAAAATGTTTTTGCCAACAAAAGAAAGTGGTATGTGTCGTTAGAACTAATTGGATGGAACAAAAGTTGTGGGATCATTCTATGTCATGTTATACAAGTTCAATGATTTGTCATATGTGGATATACAGGGTGTCCCAAAATTTGACGATAAACCGGAAGCAGGAAATACAGCAAGTAATAAAAGATACCGGAAAAAATTTTTTGGCCGAGTGGTTATAAAATTATTGATATTTAAAAGAATAATAAAAATTCAACACCCTTTGATGTTCATTTCAGCCTTCTTCCTACAAATAGTAACTTTTGATCGATTTTATTTTTGAAATATAGCTCTGAGTTATTCTTCTATCATTTAAAGCCTTAATTTTTTTGTCAACTGCCTTAGTTTAGTTAGAAGAAAAAGCCTCATTTATCTGAACCAAAATTTCTAATTTAATATTTACTTCAACTTTAACGTGTCGTACTGAAAAAAAAATGTACCAAGGTTTTCTGGCAAGTTCTTTCAAAAGTTTCCTCATTTAATCAGAATTTTAAAATAGTATCATACTTGTAAGATTACTTCTAAAATAAAGCAAAAAATAACAATTTAATAGAAACCATGCTAAATTTTTGAAAACTAGTTATCTAATCTAAGGCAGATGACTTATTTAAGACTTTAAATGATAGAAGCATAACTTAGGGACGTATTTCAAAAATAAAATCGATCAAAAGTTACTATTTTTTGGAACAAGGCTGAAATGAAGATCACAGGGTGTTGAGGTTTTAGTATTTTTTTAAATGCCAATAATTTCATAACCACCCGGCCAAAAATTTTGTTTTTCCGGTAGCTGTTATTACTTGATATATCTCTTGCTCCCGGTATATTGTCGACTTTTGGGACAACCTGTATAAAAAGTGAAAAAAAGGTGTAAGCTAATGATAGATATCAGTAAAAATGTGACGATGTGTGTTGCAAGTAAGCTTTTTTTTAACCGACTACGAAAAAGAAGTAGACAGTATGTATGTATGTATGTTTGTCCGAGTTTATCTCGCGTTTGGCTGAACCGGTTTTGATGCGGTTTTCAGAAGATTCGTCACGACTAGGAGAAGGTTTTTTAACCGACTTCGAAAAAAGGAGGTTCTCTTTGTTTTTTATAAAAATAAAATTGTTGCATAAAACGGATTCAAAATATAGATCGGTGATAGTACTGCAACAATTGTGCAAAATGCAAAAAAAAGTTTGCTTATTTTATAATGTTAAGTATTTTTACCGTCAACCATATTATATATTTTTGAACAATCTTAAACAATGTTTAGGAAAAAGCTAGCAATAAAATTAAGATTTTCCAACAGTTTCATTGAAGATTACAAATAAAGCTTGTTTTGTCTCTTTGGCTTTTCCATTAACATTCAGAGATCTAGAATCTGTATTTATTTATAGGTAAACTAGCTGACCCAGCAAACGTTGTTTTGCCATATAAATAAAAAAAAATAGATGTTGGCCGATTCTCATAGATACCGGATAAGCACAAAAAATTTCATCAAAATCGGTCAAGCGGTTTCGGAGGAGTATGGCAACGAAAACTGTGACACGAGAATTTTATATATTAGATGAACACTATGATTTCTTTTATACATTGAATAAACATACATAGAATCGTGAAGGTTTTTCATAAGTATAAACTACCTTCAAAACTGAAGCACTAATATCGGCGACAAATATTCATACATACGGACCAAACATTCTTTTTGAAGTCAGTAAAAAGAGACAAACAGATTAATGTCTAATATCTTGAAAAACATTACCTACATATTTTTCAACGTTGCTGTTACTTGATCGAAGTCACGGCACACTGTTTTTATTTTCACAATTTCCAGTAACAAAATGTGTGTTTAAAAATAAAGCATACACGTAGCAAAAAAATAAGCCCATGTTAGATGGAAAGACGTGTGAGGGACGATACGATTCATAAAAAAATGTGATTGACTTATGTTTCCTTTAAATGTCTATAATTTTTTTATACAATACTTTAAGTAGGTGGGTCAAAATAAACAACGGATGACCCAATTAAACTTGTATAACTTGATAGAGTAATGTTACAACTTTTCTACCATAATAACTATTGCTCAAAACGATTAGTACTAACCATCCGTACTATTTAATTATGCTGGCCAGCTCTTTTCAAAAAGGCCCAAAAATGTATGGAGCCAAAATGATGCCTTTAAATGTTATTTTGCTTGCTTTGATATTTAAATGTTTTAGCATATTTATTTTAGTATCTCTCTGTTAAAAAAATAGAGACATGGCACTACAAACTTTTTTAGAAATACTTGCTGTTGATGAACCCAAATACTAATATTGGGTATATATTAATAAAATTAAATTTCACTGACAATACCACGACCTATGTGTTGAGTAGCGAGTAGTCGTATTTATTATATTCATTCATTAGTTTAGAGTTTTATTAGTTAGAGATGCTTTGCTTAATATGTAAGCAAATATATTAATGTCCTTGTAAAAAATACAAGCCTTTTTTTGCAAAAATCGTTTCTATAAATATGGCGTAAAAAAATAGTGGCTAAAAAGTAAATCTGTGTAAATGATGGAAACTTTTTGTGGGTTAAAACATATTATTTCTATAAAGCTTTATCATAATCGAAAATCGATTCAGTAAACAAATGTGCGTTATTGTAGCTCATATCTATTTTATTCTTGCAGGGTTATATGGTGCCTCTTCTTATAAGACTTTATAAAGTGGATGCTAAACTTCTTCCTAAAGACAATTGTGATGCGATTTGGAATTACCAAAACAAATTTCTATGTATATATCCTCAGTTGTGCAGGGTAAGAATTATTAAGAGCTAAATTTAGTAGGGCGGCAGAGTTAACATCAATACTAGATATTAATGTCACGCCTGTCGCCAAATATGCTGCCCATAAAATAAATATAACCTGCTGCTATTCCCTAAGTTCGCCAGAGTTACTCTTTGTAATGAACCCACCGCAGATCTTTGAGTATCTCCCCTGGGTGACGAGGAGATTTTGACCGAAAACCACCAAACTAGCCCAATGCTGGTGGTGGATGACAGAATTATCTGGGCGCCGCCGAAATGGCTTCTGACAAAACCTAACGACTATTGTATAAAATTAGGTATACAACACCCTAGACCAACTGATTAACGTGCTGTCCGAAGCACGGAGGTCGCCGTGAGAAATTAATAGTCGGCGGTCACTCATCCTTTTATCAACACAGGCGGTCGAATGTTGCTTAACCTGATTCCTATGAATCAGGTTAAGCCATCTATATGTTATACACAGCAGGAGTAAGACTTCTGCTTACCCAACCTATCACGATTCATTCATTAAAAAACGTTTTGGAAAATATCCTTCGTTGCAAATAGAAATAAACGCTATAAAAATCTTGTTACAAACGTCTGTTAATAACGTGAAAACTTGAGATTCAAATTCTTATAAATTTAGTGTAACGTGTTTGCCTGAAATAGAGAAAGCTTTTTTTAATTAAACGCTTTATTTTTTTAAGGATTGAAATAAGAGTAGCTGAAATTTTCTTTAGTTTAAGGTTGTTAGGTTTAAAAAAACAGGGTCCCATGTCGGTGATAGTTTCCAAGCATCTTTTTTCTTTTGGCATCTCTAATTTGTTGTTAATTCTAAATGCAAGATTGAGAAACAGATAGAGGTGAGGATTCATAATATACAGGATAACTGGTTGGTAACTTTTGAGATTCGAGGACGTGATAGTATGAGAGAAAACATGAAGAGAAAAAATAAAATATAAATAATAATTATTTACTGAGTACCTAATGTTAATGGTAGAGAGAGACTATTGCAGTGATAGGGGGTCAGCCTACAGCCCGCAAAAAAAAACTCCAATAATCTTTTTGTAATCTTTTTTCAGTCTTCAAAATATGGTGCCCTTTGCCCAGTAAGTACCCATTTCCTAAACTGACTACTTACGTATAAGTAGGTATTTAAATTGTTTTATGTATAGGGTGTCAAAAATTTAATTTCGAACGGTAAGTGGGTGGTAGCTGGATTACATACATATATAACTTCACGCCTATCTCCCTTTGTGGTAGGCAGAGACTAAGGAACGCCAATTGCTACGATCCAGATATACCTCTTTCGCTTCCTGCGCGTTCATCCACAGCATTAATCCTGTTTTTCTGTCTCTTCTGTCATACCCAAGATGCATTCATAAGTGTTGGCGCTAAATTCCCTCAAATACGGCAAGACGAATCTTCGGTATAATTTTACTTGCCTTAATCAAGTGTAACGCGCCATTTACACAAGTTCCTGCCTTTATCTTTCTTTCAACATCACCTGACACTTCTCATTCCTATTTCTGGCAAATAAGGACCCCAAATACATAAACTCATTCACTTGCTTCAGTCTTTCGTCTCCAACCATAATAGTGTATTCCGTTATATCTTCATTCCTCTCCATTGCCATGGTTTTCAACTTTCCAGCATCCACTTTTGAATATTTCCCTTTGCATGACATCATAATGACCATTTGTTGCAATTCCGATGCCTGATCGTCGGCGTAAAGAAGAGTTTTGATCACTGTGTCAATAATTTTTACACCCCATTCATATATTTTCATTATTTCAGATCGCTTCACAGCCTTATCTAACACTGGGATTGATACTAAACCATTCAGTGTAGTCATCATTCAACCTGACACATGCACTCGGGCCCTTTTATAAGGATGTCAGAGCCCGCATCAAATCAATGTTCACCCCGTACTCGGATAGAGTTGACCACAATTCATTTTTCCTCACACTGTCGTAAGCCTTTTCCAAGTTGATGAAACAGGAGAAAACCTTATGTTGCTCAGCGAATGCCTTCTCGGTTATTTGATGGAAAAGACTTGATCCTTTCATCCCATGCCTTTTCGAAATCCCGGTCTCACTTCCAAAATCTTGCTATCTGTTTCATTCATCACTCTCTCAATTAACTCTCTCAATTACATGAATAGGCCTACAATACTCAAAAAGGTAATAGAATACCACGGAAGTTTATGCATTCCTACTGTGACCCCTTTTTTTAATTACGTGGCACAATAACGGCCTTGCAATTATGCAACATTTATTAACTAGTTGATGCCGCAGCTTTGCAATGACAGCTTCACCTGTCTTGAGTATTTCAGAATATATATTCTAGCGTACCCTGCTGCTTTACCCGATTTCAGACCTGCCATTGGTTTCATTACCTCTTCCATACTTATGTCACTTTCACGATTGGTTTTGCCACTCGAAAGCAGGCCTACTTTTAAAAACATCATTCCCGTTTCATTTGAATAAATTCTTTAAATATTCTGCCACTGATTTATTATATCTTCATGCTCACTAACAATATTCCCGTTCTGATCCCTTAATACGCTATTTCTTCACAGGCTTTCTAAATCTATCATACTTTGCTTTTGCTGCTGTTTCGTCATCATTTAAGCAATCTCGTCACGCTTTCTTCTTTTCAGTGCAATATACCTATATATCACTTCATCATCCCACCTCTCGTTCTTTTCTCTTCTCACATTTGCTTCACACTTACCCCAATTATTTGTGTTGCCGTTTCTCCTACCTCATTCTTAAATCTAATAAATCCAGTATTCCTCTATCTCGCAGACATCGTCATCAGAACTAGATTATATCTCTAACGGGCAGTCTCTTCTTGTAAATGTTTGACTTTCACTACTTATATTCTTTATAGACATACGGACACGTGGTCAATGTCACTATTTTTCGAGGAGACCTGATACTCTTGAAACCACAAGAAAATGGTTACTTCCGCAATTCACTTTAACTTCACTTTCATACTCAACCGTTTATCCACGTTCACAAAATCAACTGGACTGTATGTACAAAAAAAACGAGCTAATTGTCTTATGAGTATTTTTCTTAGAAAGGTGAAGAAATTAGATGCTGTACAAAAATCTTAAGTAGCATATCGACAAATAAATAAATAATAAAATCCCCACACAATCACACTAACTACATGGCCTCAAAGTAGTTAGTGTGATTAACCTGATAACCTGCGCGCACTAACCTACTACAAAATGCGCCGCTGACGCGTGCTCTACGGGTGCTCAACACAATATCTGAGCATATTGATATATTTGTATGTGCAATGAGTGAGTTCACTAAAACAGCTTATTGCCAAATTAGTTTATAAACTGTAAAATAATTTGTTTAGTGTTTAGAATTATGTTTAATTTTGATTATGTTAGAATTGTGATTGAAATTTTAAAAATATATATTGTATAATTATTGCATTAGAGAAACCTGTAAAAATAATTAGGTATATATTGAATAAATAAGTAAATAAAAAGTAAACAGGGCTTGTATTATGGGATGTAGCGAACTAGGGGGAACCTAGAATATAAAATACATATTAAGTAGATAAACGCCCAGAACCAGATTTTTTTTCTTTTTCCGTGCAAGAAACGAACCCTCACGATTGGCGTAGTAGCGTCGTATCCATGCCACTGCACCATGGATACCGTCACAAATGGGCTTGTTATGGCGACGGACATATTTTGGTTAATTGCGTGGTTACATAAATTTAAAATGCTCAATTATTCTTAAATAAATGAAAAATGTGATAAATAAAAATTACCCAGCCAGGATTAGAACCTGGCACCTTGCCGGACGAGTGCTCTTCCACTGAGCTACCGGGAGCAGTGCAATGCTTCACTTTAACTGGGATTCACAATTTCTGTAAAGAAATTGGTCTCGGGTGGTCTTAGCTGCAAAGCTATACCATAAGAGGGAGCTACGTTAGCAATATAACGTAAAAACAAAAATGTGGTAAGTAATTTAGAGGCGTACCGCCAGGCTCCGGTAGCTCAGTGGAAGAGCACTCGTCCGGCAAACGAGAGGTCGCAGGTTCGAATCCTGGTCGGGTAATTTTTATTTATCACATTTTTCATTTATTTATTTTTTTAAGTATTCAACTGCGGGTTCAAATCCCAGCAGTCTTGGGATCATTATGGAAAAGAACTATACTAAACTGGCTTTGGCCTAGGTGAATACGAGCGCACCCCCGAGCACACTTTGCTGGGAAGCCTCTGTGTAATAAATAATCAGTTTGGGTAATTTAAATTTAACAAATGAATATTTGTTTGCTGAATCAAAATAAATTTCAGTTTTGATTTTAGGATGATGTGGGAAGCGTATTGACCTGCTCCGGGTTCATTCAGGGAATGATGATAACACGCCTCGTGGACCGACCTTGCGGGATCGGTTGGCTGGACATATCAAACTATGTTAAGTTCCTGTCATGCGCCGTGGACGACGCACATGACTTGGTGAGACAAGACAAGGACACAGATATGATGACGCTCTCTACAAGCGCACTTCACACTCGCAAGGCTAAAATTCCCTAGGAATTGGAAATGTTTTTGCTTATATGTTATTATTTGAGGTTGGAATACGTAGAGCTTTAAAATACCTTTGACATAACATGGATATGTGAATCATACATAAGATTTTTACTGTTATTGTTACATTTTAGGTTTAGAAAAAAAGGAAGCTAAGTAGTTAACCGCTTATACTTACTTACGTATTCAGTGTAAGAAGTAGTAACAGATTCCAGCTGACCGCGCAGATTTGACCCTGGATACCTTTATTAGTTTCCTGTGGCTGTTAATAATACATTATCCGCTGTAAGCATTAGCTAAAACCTGCTTGGATTTTAATCTGAAAACTCCAACCAGTCCATCTATCTATCTTCACAAAATTTTACGTTTATGAGTTTCAAATTAGTATAAATACCGCAAACCTCCGAATTCAAAGGCATGTCCATATCATGTTTCTTAGTAAATTTGATTGAAATTATGTACTAAAAAACTCTACTTATTCCAATCTCTGGCTATGATGTATGCCATCCACAATAATTGTACATAAGGTCCAATATAAGTTAGTTATTTACGCAATAAACAAGTAACAAATTATAAAATATGCAAGCAATACCTTCCTTTAATCAAAAGTTCACCAAAATCCTTTGCTTAAATTCTGTAGGTATATCTGTATAAAGTAATGATTAGTAAAAATGTGTTTTCTTTTTAAATTATTACATTGCTGTGGACTTACCTATAAATTTTAACCTTTACTTCCATGTCTGCAATATAAATAAATGTGCTAATATGATAAAAAAACGTGAGGATAAGAAGGATACTGTTTTGCCTATGGAATACTTCTTCGCGCTAAGTTCGTGGTTATTAGATAAGTATTAAGCAAAGAGATGGCACCTAAATTGACTAGGTGACCTTAAGTTTTTAGGTTATTAATACTACTTAAGTCTCAAACAACACACAACATTCATTCAAAGTTAAAAGAACAAGTTATTAAGTTCAATCTTAAACATAACAATAAAAAATCATTAAAAACTAAAACAGGGAAAAATAAAGTATAATATTATTACAAAACAAAGAAAATTAAATAAGATTTAAAAAGAAATAGAAAGAAACAAGTAAGCGTTGCGCTGTAGTGATTATGCCAAATAGGACACATTTCAGCATTTGCTGCAGCAAAAGCTAAAGAGCTGGTTTTCTGATAATGTGTTCGGGGCCGCGCAACTCCGTGGGATTGCTCTGACAGTGTGAGACTTCTTTAAGTTTTTTTTTTAAGTGTTTGAGTATGCCTTTACTGTCCGTAGCCTTATATGATAAAAATATATTTAAGCATTATAAAATGCAAATAAAGCTATAAAAATATTTGTCCATAACATTTTTGTTGATAGTGAATTAAGTGATAGCCATTCAGGTTAGAAAGGCTGCGCAGCGTGTAACCTGAAGGGTTAAGGACTTTGATTCAAGCTGTTGCACCGCCCCCTCTTCCTCTATACAACAAGCAGTAATGAAACTACAACCGCACACGACAGTATCAAAACTAGGGGCGTCATGAGAATGATAAACTAGTTCAACACTAAGTATTTCCACACAAAGTAGGTTTGTCGCTTTTGCCTTTCTGAACGCTCAAATCTACCCAACAGATTTTCAAATGGTTTTACCCATGGACGTAGTAATTTGTTAGGAAGGTGTATAAATCAGTAAGATTTTTGGTCTTATGATATGATTTATGAAAAGTCGGAGATACTTATTACAACTGTCAGCTTTCTTCTAGTTTCAATGCAAGGCTGCAAATTGGACGGCAGCGACAGAGGCGCGGGCAGCGATGCTGGGAATCTAGGCCGTTCTCGACGCAAGCGGGCGCTCGAGCGATTTATCGCGGTTTCATACAAACTCAATACTTACTATCGTTTCGCGGAAATCGCTGCCCGCGCCGCTGCTCACCGTCCAGTTTGCAGCCTAACGGAATCAGCGGGCCAACATACCTAATTATAAGTAAGAGTTGTGATGGATATTTGCAAGTAAAGTATAGTCCGATTTGATCAACTTCCCTACCTGATAAAGTTGAAGCGACAAGATTTGAGTCCGTACATAAGTATCGATATCTATGCTCAATAGATATCTTTAGAGTTATCTACTAATCAAAGATTATTTGAGGTCATGTCAACTTTAACATTTCAATTTAAATAACTTTTCCGGACGAATTGAGAACCAGCTGTATATACTAATTTTAACATTTAAATTCCCTTTGAAATACGGTCAGTAATTAATTAAATTTCGAATGTCCGTATTGGGTATCAATTTAATGTGTATGTAATAATTAAAAATATATGTGAGTAGTCCCTTGTTAGATAACACCTAAATATTGATTAGATTTTTTGAGTATATAACAATATAACGATATTTTTAAGTTAGTCTCCTCTTTATAGCTGGCGTAGTAGAGCGAAGTTTGGAAGGAAGCTTACATGAAATCACCCGGGCTTTCTCTTTTTAGTAGGTTCCAATGAAAACAGTGTTTGAATCTGACCCCGAACACATATCTGACCACCACCGCTCGACTACTGTACAGGCGCACATCGCAAAATAAGTGACATAAGGAAATGGGAAAGTCACATAGTTGTAAAAAACGTCACCTCGAAATACTCGAGCGCGATTAGTTTTTATTTTTTATTTTGAAAGGAATTCTATCAGAATTACGAAAAACATATAGACTGACTGTTTTTAAGGGGCAATGTAGCTAAAACCATCGTTAAAGCATGAGCTTACCAATGCCGAGAGCAGTGTATTATCCACTCCGCGC